>JAXIVJ010001130.1:37500-152156 GCA_036785665.1 Chirona hameri
GCGAAGGCTTGAAGAAGCGAAGATGGATATGGAGTAAGTCTGACGATAATTTTAGTTTACTGTTTATGTTGGTATTAGGTACCATAAGCCAGGGTTTCAAATTTATCGTAGCAAGTACGCCATATATGTATCGTGAATCGACAGCATTTGTGTTCAAGTAGTAATCGCCGGCGATGACGTAGGTTGGTGTGTGCTGCCGTTTTGGGCAGCCGTGGGCAGCCCGTCAGCAGGAGGTCGTGAACCTTCAACAAGGCTCCTATTAGTGGCAGGCTCCTGGCTACCCCTATTAGTGGTGGTGGTGGTGGTGGGGGGGGGGGGGGGATTCCGCCCCCCCGAAAATCTCGAGATCTACCTGTCCGATTGTCAAAAATCAAACGGCGTTTGGTTCCCATCAACACGATCTACATTTCTAAAAATATTCCGACATTTTTTAACAGGGGGGCAAACACTACAAATATTAGAGGTATTTGTGATCCAACACAGCTGTCATGTTTATTAACCGACTTTAACGCAACTAATGGGGATCGATAGAGATTGAATTGGGGATTAATATATGACGCTGACTTTGGAAAATTCAAAAATCAAGAGGGCAGAGACAGAGAGGGCGGAATCCGCCTTCTCTGCCACTACTAATAGGGTTAATTAATTAATTTTCCCATTTTCCAAATTTGTATAAGGAATTGTGTATTGTGTCATTCCCGCGAAGCGGCGCAAAATTTGCAAGTTATTAACTGTGGATAGCTGGATTTTGACTGCTGCAAAGGCAATTTTACGACTGTACGTCCGACCGTTGGGAGGGGGGGAGGGGGGGGGGGGGGGCATAACATAGTATCAGGACCGGGGGGGGGGGGGGGGGGGGGCGGCGGCATGACCCCTTTGGTCCCCCTGGATCCGCCCCCTGTAAAGAGGCTCAATAGAATGTCTCGGCTATATTACAAAAAGCTGAATTAACCAACAGCCTGACAAAACACCAATAATAGAGCTTCAAAGCACGTCTGGCGTGCGTGTAACTGAGCCGTTTACCTCGGTCGTTACCCCCTACACCAGCCTGGAAGTGGAGCAGGGGGACACACACCGATGTTGGAGGATGAAGTCTGTCCCTCCGCGACCAGCGGCGGTCGTCGGAGGGGGGCTCCAGGGTGCTGTGCTGACCAGGGTAATAGAACAACGGGTAGAACAATAAGGAATGTAACGCCACAAGATATTATTTGTATCGTAATTGTTTTGTCTATTTATAATTAAAGGTATTTTTTGCTATCAATAACTTGTATTTCCAAAGATTTATATCTTTATTTATTGAATTAAACGCCAGCAAATATACGAAGTAGTAGTTACAGTAGTGTATTTGCAGTACATGTAGTAGCATTTGGAAGCGGTCATATTAAATTCTACTACGAAGTAGTAGTCGAAGTAGTGTATATTTCAGTACTGTAGTAGCATTTGGAAGCGGTCAGCGATCGTTCCGACATTTCTTAACCCCTAAGCTCATTTATCTGCTTTACGCCCGAATATCGAAACATGATAAATAGAAACGTTGTAGCTAAGGCTTGTAGGTATCTGTTTCCAGAAGTCGGATTTAAAATATGTACCATAGGTTGCGAGCCAGCCTCGTCTGAAAATCATCGATTTAACATGGGAACCCTATGGTGTAGTAGGTTTTTAACGCCCCACACGCCCGAGTGCTGCCAACTGTTACTGGTGGGGGCTGGTGCTGACAGTGTACCACGTGACCTGAGCCCCACTGCAAACACGAGCCGATCCCGAGATGGCGGCCGTTCAGCTCCGATAGTCAGCGGTAGAGCTGCAAACTTGTCGCTTCAAACCCACAGTCCATTATATGATCTAGAGGTACAGCAAATCCTAAATATTTGGTCACAGCCTAGTCACGGCCACGGAATGAGCTGGCCAGTCACAGCTGCAGTCACGGCCGTGACCAGTTCTGGTCCCAGCGTTGGGACGCTGGGACCAGAATCTTGCATCTCTAATATGAACCTTCATTTGAGGACCAACCTCAGGGGCTGTGAATGGATACAACGGCAGCCCCTTCAAGCAGCTATGTCCGGGTAGCAGCTTTACCTCAAAAACCCTGTAACCCAGAGCTCCTTGGTGTTTGTCGGGCGCCTGCCACTGCCTAAGACGAGGGCCTGCCCTGCCTTCTCTCAGGTCATGGGCACGGTAGTGTCTGGCTTAATCGTCCTCGTAAATCATCCACTGTTGGCGTGCCGCCCCTGACAGGGGTGAAGGGTCGGGTCGGCACACTACGCGCCGTACATAACTGGGTCATCATGTGCTCAGATGACTGTGGTTACGAGTCAACCAGTTCCCGCTCCGACTGTGAAGCGAAACCGGCGTGTCTGCTCCGCGACCGATGCCTCATTTGAACAGTTCGATGATCGATGGGGGTCGAAATCGTGCGGTGCCTCACACTTTGGCCCGGCGCTCCACGTCGCCTTCTCCGGCGGTCCGTCGCCTCTAGCGTGAGACCGGCCGAAGGACAGTCACGTGACGTGACTGACCCATTTGACTTGACTGATCGGTCCATGTTATATGGTATTCTCATTTCCGGGTGGATATTTCTTACGATATTGTTTACCTTGGTCCTTATTTTGATGATGTTGGCACGCTCCGTTCCAGTCATTGCGTTTTCTGTGAATGAGTAATATTTAATGCAAGTCGAGACCAATGCTGCTTAATATTTAGTCGTTAAAATACTGTTGCTACGTAACTTAATGACGATGGTGGCTGTGACAGTTGTGCCTCTAAATATGGCCGGCCGACACTCGTCTCCGATGACTATGCTGTGACTAAGTATACCTCCTGTCGGCCGGGGGCTATGACAAGGTCAGAGTCCGAGGCCATCCGTCGGCTGTTATAGTAACCCCGCCGAGGGCGTACCGAGGTCATGGCCAGTCGTGTCACAGCCCGAGTCCCCTGAACGTGGTCCAACGGCGAGACATGACTAATGGTTTGTGTTTGTTGTTGCCACACTGATGACCACACCGACCACACTGATGAACTGGGCCATTATTTCAATGTACGCTGGCGTATACTATGCAAATGGAGTGATTCGTTCGCAGAATATCGCACACCGTGCGCCTTGCCCTTTGAGCCTGACTTGCTGCTCAAGTTCGGTACTTTGGTCTGCCAGTGCATGTGTTACTTTGAGAGATGCTACTTTCTACGGTTATCAGGTGTTACAAGGGGCCTACCATGTGCAATCTCGGTCTGTGTCACAACCCAGTGCCTAGTGATTTATTTACGAAATATCGGTAGCTTGATGTTCTAGTTTCGCTGCCACACGCTTGAAGGAAGCTTATTATCCGTAGGGCAAAGCACAAGTCAAACAATCAGTGTGGGCAAACAACTCAATGCAGTTACTTAATTGCATTGTGGAAGTTTGCAAACCTTGCCTTGTAACTCAACTCAGATGTCGTTACCAAGCCGGTATATTCCATGTGCAGCGGATTATTAACATTTAAAAAGTGCCTGCGGTCTATTCTCATGTCGTGACCGGCAGTGACTGCTTTGTTGTCAACATTACGTGATCTGATTACAATCTGAAGAGTCGCTTGTGCTAGGTCATCTGGGGTGGAAGCCAGCGTCCACATATGGACCGGGTTTCGGAGCAGTACAGTTGATAACAAGACTGAACATCTAACGGCGCGGGCTGACGGTTTGCCCGCCCACTTCTGCGGGAAGTTTGGTGGAGGCTGGTGCGGAAAACGGGGCTACTGCGGTGTCATTGCGTCATACCCGCCAACTGTCTGTCTGCCTGCTGGTTTACCGCGCCGAGGACCACCACTATGGTCACAGGGGACACATATGACCACTCAGAGGTCACAGAGGTCACATAGAACCACTATGTCACACGGAGACGGGCATGACAACAACAGTTTTCTTTCCGAATCGCTGCGCTTTGTTTCGTTTATTGCCGGTAGTTCACATTGCTTTGTCGGGGTTACTGCAGCGGTTTTGTAGCTATTTGTTCTGCCTGGTTCGGCGTGTCGCCGAGGGAGGGCAGGTCGGGCGCGGCCGCGGGAGACGCTCTCGGTCGAACTGATCTATTACTCTGTAGAGTAGAGCTCGGTACTCTGCTGATACAGCGCTGACTGTAAATCGGCAGTGCCGCAGATCAGAGATCCGATCAGCACGGGCCGGCTCCCGGGGACTCCGCTCCAGAATCAGCCGGGCTCGGCCGGCATCGGCCGTTCGGTTATCGTATTATGACTCGGACTGGGGCGCGCGATGATAGGTCTGGGCAGCGCCGCCATGTGAAGACTGATGAGCTGTTATTACAATCGGCCAAACGGTCCGAATACGAATGGAAGAACTGAATTGGGCATCCCTGAATGGCTGAAATTGGCTCTGGCTAGTCGGAATCTGCGCTGCTGGAAAACTGACTGCTCCTTAGGAAGTTTCAGTCCTTATAGTGGGAGAAACGAGAGGGGATGAAGCCCCAGTCATATGTGTGTGTATAATGTGTAGGCATCAAAACCATTACTACGGACAATGATAAGCGACAACACACGGAGGTGCATTGTGTGCAGGTGTGCGCGTTTCCCTCCGAGGCTTTTAAAGCACCTTACCCGCGCCGTGATGGTGCTCGGCGCCACCTTCGCCGTGCCTGGATGGGGGGGGGGGGGGGGGGGGGGGGCGCGTTTCGACGCCCCCCTTTAACTCGGCTCCTATGGGACGTAGACAAAAACCAAAAACACCATTCGAAAGCTCGTCAAAAATGCATTTTGAAACTATTACAGGCATTTTTTTATCAAATCAATATTAAGGTCACCAGAGATCATCAAGGGTCAGATTTTCAAGTTTTAGGACTTCGCTCCAGAAATCGCCAGATATCACAAGAACTATGATACCTAGGAACAAACGGAAAAAAGCAAATAAGAAAAAAGCAATGGAAAGCTCTTAAAAAATGCAACCGCAATAGTGTCCTCAGATTTTAGCTCAGGTCAATAGTTTAGGCTCCAGAGCTCATCAAATGTCAAAAAGGCTATTTTTTTATAGCAAAACAGTTTTCACAAATATATGTTTACCTAACAAAGGTAGGGCAATAATTTTGACGCCATCGTGTTTGTCTCGTCAAGTCGCTTCGATCATATGCATGATAACCAGGTTAGGTCAACTTATAAATTTGACTTCAGGTCAAGGTCAAGAAGTGACCCAATTATGACTCAGGTCATGTTGCACATTGGGAGACGTGCCTCGACGAGACAAACACATTGGTGCCAGTTCACATCTCTACATAGGCGTAGGAACAGAGAGGGGGGGGGGGGGGCATGGCCTATTACTTTTCGGCCATTTTTGTGGCTAAAATCTTTATTTTTGCTTGGTGAGAAAAGTTTTTGGTGGCAAAAGGTTCGCCAAGACGAAAACAGCCCAAATATGCAAAGACATCTTCCACAGGGGCGTTGGGGTTTCTCAAAACGAGATCACAGTTTCACTGCCCCCCTCCCCCCACACTTTTCGTGACGTTCCTACGTCCCTGCTTCTCTATCTTGATTTTGTCGAGAGTTATTGGCAAAAAAAGTGTTGATGACCTCGGGTGACCTCGGGTGACCTCATCTGACCCTGTAGAGGTCACTGAACAAAAATTGCACCTGGAACTTCAAGAATGGCCTATGATATCATGATCCAGAAGGAATTGGGCTGATATAATTCGTATCCTCAGAATAGGAAGCATTTGATTATTTCCCCATTAACTTATAATGGGGAGGTCACGAAATTGACCCGACCTTAGGTCACTGATATACAAATCCGAGATAAACGTATTGTAGGTACTATTGCCCTTATGAAATCCTGTAAGTACGAAATCGATCGGCCAAAAACTGTGGCTGTGGTACGACCGGAAACATTTTTGGAGGTGGGGTCACGTGACCTGGTCTGGTGACCTGACCTGAGATGACCCGATGTATTTTGTTTAAATATAATGTGGGCAATTGAATCACGAACAGCTGCGCCAAAAACGGTGGCGCTGCGCGCCGCCGTTTTTGGCTATCCTCGAAAAACCTTTAGGGGGGGGGGGCGTCTAAACACCCCCGGCACGGCGTGGGTTAAGCAAAAGGGGAAAAAAGTATAAGTCTGCGGACGAAGCGCAAACACCTGCAAGCTAGTATGCCTCCATATTTGTTGCCGGTTGCCACTTTGTAGCATGCTCAAATTTGTGTGATGCCAAGGAAAGTTGGTTATTTTTCCCCAGTTTTGAAGCATTTTATGCTGGTTTATGTCTTCATATATACGTTATTGAAATAGCGTGAAAGCGTATTGACTGTACTGACTTGACGCTTTTGTCACCGGCTGAACAGTGAACAGTACCAACCTAGCTGAAGCAGTTAATACAAAGCGACAAACCTAGTTTCGCTAACTGTGGTCGTTTAGCGGCCTGCTATCTCGGTCAGCATCTCGGCGAGGTCGGCATGTATAAGGCAGTGGGCACTGTCTGTCTCAAACATTTCTCAAACTGTCTCAAACATCGCAACAAACCAACCGAAGCTGAGAGAGCTTGAGCTACGTATGTATACAAATCTGCGGGCGCTAGCCACGAACACTATCGAAACGGAGTAAACATCCAGATCCGATTCCTGAGAATTCGAAGTAACAAAAGGCACAACTGGTGCGCGTCTGGCCGGAAGTTGTAACGGTAATGCATCGACTATCCAACAGCCATCCAACCACAGGACGATCGATCTGTCTCCAGCGATGATACGGTTACTCGAATGCAACATACTGAAGACATGCAGACTGAAGACGTGCAGCGCGGTGCCGAACTGGAGCGGGGTTATCTCCTCACAGGACGTCGGTCCCCGGCCGGCCAGTGTCCCGTCTTCGCCGACCGAAGAGCGCCCGTGGTAAGGGTCGTCCCTGTGACCTTGTGGGTCGGCCGGAGGGGACAGTTCGCCCCGGGCTGCGCCGTTTTACGATCACCGGAGGTCGGAGACCGGGTCATCAGCGAGGCCATTATACCGCACCACCTGTTATCAGCCACCAGCATCGCTGGCAACGGGAGACGCCGCCGGCTGTTCCTTACCACGTTCCCGCCGCTCACCCCACACTCACCACGCTACTCACCCCACCACTTACCACGCCGCTCTACCCCCACCACTTAACACGCCGTTCACCCCACCACTCACCCCCCCCCCCCCACTCCCCCCCCTCCCTCACCCCCCCCCCACTCACCACGCCGCTCACCCCCCCCACACACCACCACCACCACTCACCCCACCACCTCACCCCCCCCCCCACTCACCCCACCCACACCACGCGCTCACCCCCACACCACCACCACTCCCCCCCCCCCACTCACCCCCCACTCACCCCACCACTCACCACGCCGCTCACCCCCCCCCCCCCCACACCACCACCACTCACCCCACCACTCACCTCACCCACTCACCCCACCACTCACCCCCACCACTCACCCACCACCACTCACCCAAACACTCACCCCCACTCACCCCGTCACTCACCCCCACCACTCCCACCCCACCACTCACCACGCCGCTCACCCCCCCCCCCCCCACACCACCACCACTCATCCCACCACTCACCCCACCACTCACCCCACCACTCACCCCACCACTCACCCAAACACTCACCCCCCACTCACCACTCGACTCACTCCCCACCACTCACCCCACCACTCACCCCACCACTCACCCCACCACTCACCCCATCACTCACCCAAACACTCACCCCACCACTCACCCCGCCACTCACACCCACCACTCACCCCGCCACTCACTCCCGCCACTCATCTCACCACTCACCCCACCACTCATCTCACCACTCACCCGCCACTCACCCCACACTCACTCACCCACCACTCACCCCACACCCTCATCTCACCACTCACCCCACCACACACCCCACCACTCACCCCACCACGCACTCCACCACTCACCACACCACTCACCCCCACCGGCCAGCACCCACACCGCCAGGACTCTGAGAAAGATCCAAATCCTCACCGTCTTTGATTCGCTTCATTTAGCGGTTCCCCGCTGCGGTAGCGATGTGTTTGTATACAGAGTGACCGAGTGTTTGCTCCAGTTTCGTTTTGGGACTGTCACCATTCAACACTGAACATCACTACACTAATAATGGGCATGCAATGGTAGTGCAACTGCAATGGTAGTGTAACTGCAATGGTAGTGTAACTGCAATGGTAGTGTAACTGCAATGGTAGTGTTATATGTATAACCTGAGGCAAATTATTAGCACGCATTCAAACGACGTGGGTTGTAACGTCCGTTTGCGTTTTCAAAGGAACATCAACACATTTAAGGAACAGGCAAGATCGAAGACTCGTATGTCGTACGCAGTTTAGTGTAGACCGTCTCCTGATAACCTTTGGTGACCCGAACTGTTATAACCCGAAGGCCATGTGGGATTACCAACGGGTCACTGAAAACAGAACAACGAACGCGCCATGGCGTTACCTTGCCACCAATAGCCTGGTAAAATCGTGGTGGACAAGAACAAATCCCAATAGATGGATACCAATTTGCTTTCCTCTGACAAGACATTTAACAAACTGGCGCTAAAAGAACCGTTGTTTACTTTCGGAAACCCGCTGAGTGCCTCAGACCAGTGCATTGGAATCATTCCTTGAACTTCCCACGACTCAAATATTTTGAATAGCAAACCACCTTCACGCGGTTGTTGACAATGGGTTTGCAGCCTTGCATGCTCGTCCGTACTGCTTTGTACCTCACTCCGTGCAGCAGTTTTCCTTTGAGTGCCGCCCGGCGCGGCCGGCTAGCCCACCGCCGTGTCCAGCTGGCCTGCTGCAGGCTGCAGCGTCCGGGACTCGGGGTCGGGGCTGCTTCTGTGAGAGCCTGCACGCCACCCTGCACGCCGAGCGGGCCCGCCACCCGACCCGCCATATGTGCCGGCTGTCGTCTGACGAGCGCCGTCAGTGGTGCGGTGAGGTCATGTCTGGCGTCATCGGCCGACCAAACCCGCCACATACCGGGCACTAATGCTCTGCCCCACCGGTTCACGGAGGACCGGAGTCGCCGCTACTGGTCCATGGAGGACCGGGAGCTGCCGCTACTGGTTCACGGAGGACCGGGAGCGTCTGCTACTGGTTCACGGCGGACCGGGTGTCGCCGCTACTGGTCCACGGCGGACCGGGTGTCGCCGCTACTGGTTCACGGAGGACCGGGAGCGTCTGCTACTGGTTCACGGCGGACCGGGAGCGTCTGCCACCGGTTCATGGAGGACCGGAGTCGCCGCTACTGGTCCATGGAGGACCGGAGTCGCCGCTACTGGTCCACGGAGGACCGGGAGCTGCCGCTACTGGTCCACGGCGGACCGGGAGGCTGCCGCTACTGGTTCACGGAGGACCAGGAGCTGCCGCTACTGGTTCACGGCGGACCGGAGTCGCCGCTACTGGTCCATGGAGGACCGGGAGCGTCTGCCACCGGTTCACGGAGGACCGGGAGCTGCCGCTACTGGTCCACGGCGGACCGGGAGCTGCCGCTACTGGTCCACGGCGGACCGGGAGCTGCCGCTACTGGTCCATGGAGGACCGGAGTCGCCGCTACTGGTCCACGGCGGACCGGGAGCTGCCGCTACTGGTCCACGGCGGACCGGGAGCTGCCGCTACTGGTCCATGGAGGACCGGGAGCTACCGCTACTGGTCCACGGCGGACCGGAGTCGCCGCTACTGGTCCATGGAGGACCGGGAGCGTCTGCCACCGGTTCACGGAGGACCGGGAGCTGCCGCTACTGGTCCACGGCGGACCGGGAGCTGCCGCTACTGGTCCATGGAGGACCGGAGTCGCCGCTACTGGTCCATGGAGGACCGGAGTCGCCGCTACTGGTCCACGGAGGACCGGAGTCGCCGCTACCGGTCCATGGAGGACCGGGAGCTGCCGCTACTGGTCCACGGCGGACCGGGAGCTGCCGCTACTGGTCCATGGAGGACCGGGAGCTGCCGCTACTGGTTCACGGCGGACCGGAGTCGCCGCTACTGGTCCACGGCGGACCTGGAGCGTCTGCCACCGGTTCACGGAGGGCCGGGAGCGTCTGCTACTGGTTCACAGCGGACAGGCAGCGTCTGCTACTGGTTCACAGAGGACCGGGTGTCGCCGCTACTGGTCCACGGCGGACCGGGAGCTGCCGCTACTGGTTCACGGAGGACCGGGAGCTGCCGCTACTGGTTCACGGCGGACCGGGAGCTGCCGCTACTGGTTCACGGCGGACCGGAGTCTCCGCTACTGGTCCATGGAGGACCGGGAGCGTCTGCCACCGGTTCACGGAGGACCGGGAGCTGCCGCTACTGGTTCACGGCGGACCGGGAGCTGCCGCTACTGGTTCACGGCGGACCGGAGTCTCCGCTACTGGTCCACGGAGGACCGGGAGCTGCCGCTACTGGTTCACAGCGGACAGGCAGCGTCTGCTACTGGTTCACAGAGGACCGGGTGTCGCCGCTACTGCTCCACGGAGGACCGTGTCGTCTGCTACTGGTTCACAGCGGACAGGCAGCGTCTGCTACTGGCTCACGGAGGACCGGGTGTCGCCGCTACTGGTTCACGGAGGACCGGGTGTCGCCGCTACTGGTTCACGGAGGACCGGGTGTCGCCGCTACTGGTTCACGGAGGACCGGGTGTCGCCGCTACTGGTTCACGGAGGACCGGGTGTCGCCGCTACTGGTGCACGGCGGACCGGGAGCTGCCGCTACTGGTTCACGGAGGACCGGGAGCTGCCGCTACTGGTTCACGGCGGACCGGGAGCTGCCGCTACTGGTTCACGGCGGACCGGAGTCTCCGCTACTGGTCCATGGAGGACCGGGAGCGTCTGCCACCGGTTCACGGAGGACCGGGAGCTGCCGCTACTGTTCACGGCGGACCGGGAGCTGCCGCTTCTGGTTCACGGCGGACCGGAGTCTCCGCTACTGGTCCACGGAGGACCGGGAGCTGCCGCTACTGGTTCACAGCGGACAGGCAGCGTCTGCTACTGGTTCACAGAGGACCGGGTGTCGCCGCTACTGGTTCACGGAGGACCGGGTGTCGCCGCTACTGGTTCACGGAGGACCGGGTGTCGCCGCTACTGGTTCACGGAGGACCGGGTGTCGCCGCTACTGGTGCACGGCGGACCGGCAGCGTCTGCTACTGGCGACGTGAAATACAGGCCCACGGCGGACCGGGAGTCGCCGCTACTGGTTGACAGCGGACCGGAATAGCTGTTGATACCGGTCTTCTGGAGCGTGGACTAGTGTCGGTGATGACTGATGTGTGCGTGATATACATTACACAGGTCGGCGGCTGACGGGTCGGCCGGAGCCGAGGTCGGGATCGGATGCCTTCAGCGGTCCGCTGCGGTACTCCTGTGGCCTCTGGTTTTGGACTTGTGTGGCCTGTTGTCCGAGTGTGTTTCTCAGTGTGGCCCGGTATGCGTGTAAGCATATGATCCAGTGTAGCTTCACGCGTGACCCGGTGTGGTCGTGTTACATAGCGTTCCATGATGTCTGACTGCATGCCCTGGTGTCGCTCTGTGCGGCGTGGTGGTGCCTCCCAACCCAAAGGACCCCGGCGGGATCCAATATCCTACCTGGCGTGACCCAGACTACCCGTGTGTGACCCGGTGTACCGCTGGGTCCCTTTGTGTGCTCCAGCGCGTTCCAGAGTGCTCCTCCGACCCGGTGTGACCCGTCCCGGTGTGCTCCAGTGATACCCGCCTCGTCCGGCGGCCGGCGGGGGCGTGGTGCCGTGTCGCCGGTTATTAATGACCGGGCCGCCGTACGGCAGGTAATGACGGATGGTAGGTAATGACGGCCTTGGCTCAGTGCCGTACCGGTGCGGAGCGCCGCCCCGGAGTCCGGGCGCCTGGAGTTCGGGTACGGGAACGCCGCGGACGGAGCAGCTCTCACAGCGGGCGGTGGGGCAGTCTGGTGTCTCCGCCCCGGCCCGATCCGGTGGATGCGGTGCTTGCCACATACTTACCGTCTGACGTCATAGCTCATTTCGTGGCCGTGTCTGATGTCATAGTCCATCTCGTGGTCTTGTTGAGGCCGACAGACATGGGGCGCGATTTACCGGGCACCGCAACCTGCAGGTCGGCCGTTTAACTTGCATGCCCCAGTAGCTCTGGTCCGCCCCTGTAGCTCAGTTGGGAGAGCGCTGGGCTTCCTACCTCACCCGGTAGTGGCAGCCTGGGTTCGAGCCGCTTCGGCGCTAGCTATTTGACCCTGACTGGGATGGCCTGTGACCGGTGACAGCGGTCGCTTTCGAGCACATGCGGAACTTTATATACTTTTGGGGTTGTAGCTACAACTGCATCCTCAAAAAATACAACCCCAATTATGAATATTACAACCCCAACATTGCCAGTAAATGCATACCTAAGTAAATAAATACTGTGAACGGTACACAAAATCACCCAAGGATTTTTCAATAACAATCATAACAAAATAATTAATAAATATATGAACACAGAAAAAGACAAACTTTAAAATGCTAGTCAAGTTTGACATCAAATAACATTTAAAATCAAACAATAGGTACAACATATTATCCCAAAATTACTGAGAAAGACTATGTAGGTACCCAGGGGCGTAGGATCATATTCAGTTGGGTAATAAACACTAAAGAACAACACTACTTATTGACAAACAGGTAACTTTTTCAATTTCAGACACACCAAATGGCAATTTAGGTGTTTACATCAAAAACATGAGCAAAGCAAGATTGAGTGTAGCATATTTCACATTGGGCTTAGTTCTGGATAAATGTTGCACATTACAATGCACCCTTACAGGGTTGGCCAAAGGTATTAGTTTCAGTTTAAAATATTGTTGAAATTGACACTTAATGAAGAACTTGACCATTATTATACATATGTTTGTGTCTGGAAGCATACTACATCCTGAGCTTGAAAAAGAGCAGAAATAATCATAGACCTAAGGAAAATGAGTTTAAAATCAGGATTATCACAACCTTCCATGCTTAGCCAGACAAACATTATTTTCACAAGATAAACCTGGTCATGGTGTTGAAAAGTAGAGGGCCACATCAGTAAAAGTCATTTTAAAAGAAAATAGCCTAATCCAACACCAATCAAACCAAAACTTATGCGAAAACAGCAGAAATATTGAAAAGCAATACACTGACACCATGTCAATTATCAATGCGACGGGCAAGGCTGTATAAACAACGGGCAAGATAAATGCGCATATTTTGGCATAGCTGAGTCATATTTGTCTCTTTTATTATTACTAAAATAATGCTGTTTGGTTCTCGCCTAATTTGTTGGCCATGTTGGAAATATGTTATATGTATTTTTATATCTCAGCTGTAATATATCAAAGGACCGGACCTGGACCATTGGCATCACCAGACATTTTAAGTTCAAGAGGCCATTTTTATGGCAGACGTTCGCGTCCTAAGTAATGACTTTTACTAGGAATAAATAAATCATATTTTGCCCCCAAAAATCAGATTTGGTGTCGAGGCAAACCTTCGATTTCATCAACCTGTCCCATTTTTCTGAACCTAAAATATCTATATGTATCGATGTCAAGGGGTTATCAGTCCTTAGGTTCCGGGAACACGTTGCCCCGTTTGCCCCCCCCCCCCTCCCTCCTTGGCGACACCTATGGGCCACTGAAAATCAAACGCAGAACAAGTAGTCGGCGTAACCTGTTGTTCTGTTCTTTTATAGACGCCTGTTAGAGGGACAAGGGGCCCTTTTGGGTAAGGATTTGTGTTGAAATAATTAATTTTGTTAAGCAAGGGAAATTTGATAGAGTAAAACATACTCAAAGACGAGAAAAGCTCAAATCCGCAAGACAAAATTGCATAGGAGTGATTCTCTCAAAGATGAAAATTTCCAAAACAAGTCAAAGAAGTTAGGCAAGATATGAGGTATAAGAGGCAAAGAAAAACGGCAACGCTTCGTGCCGCCGTTTTTCGTTATCTCTGAAAAACCTTGCAGATGTGCAAACCATAGGCGTAGGAACGAAGGGGGCAGTGGCGGCGGAAGAGGGGGCAGGGGGAGCAGCTGCCTCCCACTCAAGAAGTTGGGGAGCAAATATATGGTGTTGCCCCCGCCCCCATAAATTTGCCATGATGGGCCCTCTTGAAATACATATTTTTATTTTTGACCGAGAAAAGAAATTGACCGAGGGCCTTCGGTTCAAGGTGCCCTCGAACAGCCTGAGGGGACCCTCGGTCGGGTCCTCGTCGTTCTCAGTGAGCTCTCGGTAAGCCTGAAGGGGCTCTCGGTCTGCCTGAGGGGGCCCTCGGTCTGCCTAAGGGGGCCTTCAGTGGACCTGAGGAAGCCTTCGGTCGGTATGAGGGGCCCTTGGTCGGCCTGAGTGGTCTTCGGTCGGCTCGAGGACGAGGGGGTATTCGATCGGCCCGAGAGTGCACTCGGTCGCCAATTTACATATCCCCCCAACTCAATAACAGGCGAAGGGGGCCCTCATTTCTTTAAAGGGTCCTTGACGCTTCGGGGGCCCTGGAGATTGCTTTGCTCTGCCCTCAGTCAGCCTTGGGGGGAGGGGGCTCAGTCGGCCTGAGATGACCCTCAGCCGGCCCGTGGGGCTCTCCAGCCGCGGATCCAGGATTTCGGTCAGGGGGGGGGGGGGGGCAACATACAAAAAGTTGCGCCCTGCGGGCGCGCTTGGCGGGCGATACATGGGCGCGACCCGGCTCAGAGGGGGGGGGGGGGGGGGGGGGGCGGGGCGGGCGGGGCGGGCGGGCGGGCCTGGAGCCCCCCTAGATCTGCGCCTGGTCTCAGTTAGCCTGAGGGGCCCACAGTCTGCCTGATAATAAAACTTATCGCCTGAAGGCCTGAGCTCGGTCGGCCTGAGGGGACACTCACTCGGCTTCAGTGGGCCCTCATTCAGCCTTAGGGGGCCCTCAGTCGGCTTGAAGGGAGGCCCTCAGTCGGCTTCAGATGACCCTCAACCGGCCAGGGAGCCCTCAGTCGGCCTGAGGGGCCTTGGTTGTCCTAGAATAGCCCCCGGATGGCCTGAGGGGCCTTCAGTCAGACTGAGGGCATTCGGTCTAAGGGGACCTTAACAAACTTGTAACGACTCATTTTTTTTTAGTCGACTCAAGTCTGACTAACACAAATGATGACCCTCAGCTGATGACCCTAGAACATACCCCCCCCCCCCCCTCCTCCCGGTCGCCGACTCAATTACAACCCCAACGAAAAACAAAAAGTTCCGCCTCTGCTTTCGAGGTCAGGTGACGTCAGAGGGTGGGGCGGACCGTGTCCACTGTCCAGGTATGTCGGGCACGTAGAACTTATCCATCCATTCAAAAGTTTCAATCTAAATTTATTAAACAAATGCCAAGCTTCAGAGGCTGTTTGATTAATTTTGGGACGTTTATTTTCGTCGAGAAACTGCGGATTTGTTTGTGCCCTGGAAAGTTCTTGATGTAATAGGCACCTGTTGCGAGTACTTGCTGGTGCTCACTGCTCAGTTGAAAATTGTTCACAACCAAAACCAACGCCGCAGAGTTCTTGGTTAATTCTTACTGTATGTGCCACCCCCACCGACGGGAACGAGTCTCTACCGATGAGAGTTATGCTCGCATCAGCACGACCCAGTCTGAAACGTTCTGTCGTAGTACTGAACAAAGAGCCTGTTCATGGTCATGTCAGGTCACTATACACTGCCATAATGAGGCTGAAGTGAGCTGTGATTTTCTCCACGATGACTCCAAAGGCGTTTTAAATGTCGTGTGAATTATTTAGACCTACCTCCACTGCCTGGCTAGTCGTGGGCGTGAACTGTGATGGTTGTGAGGTCAAATGTATGGCTGGCAATTGCATATAAAAGTCGGCTTATTGCCCAGCTCACCTGTTTGTGGTGACACTCCGTTTGTAGCCAAATCACTGTGTCGAATGAACATTAAACTGTGACCCGAATATTACAAGTTCGGCGTGCTATTTTTACACCTGGAGGCTGGACGTTAGCGGTTGCATCAGTCGTCGGTCGGTGGATGGGGCGTAGTCAGGCGTCCGGACTGGGCGGGGCTGGGGGGAGGGGCTGGTTGTGACGACCTGGGAGGGCGAGGGGAGGTGACGGCCTGGGGAGGGGAGGTGACGGCCTGGGGAGGGGGAGGGGAGATGACGGCCTGGGGCAGGGGAGGGAGGTGACGGCCTGGGGAGGGGAGGTGACGGCCTGGGGAGGGGAGGGGAGGTGACGGCCGGCGCGGTGTGACAACAGACGGTGGGGGCGCGGTCAGTTGGCCACTCCGTCCCAGCTGACGAACTCGACGGCCGCCGAGCCGCTGCGCTGGGTCACTCGGCCGCAGGGGAGGGGCCGCCGAGCCGCTGGGAGAGGGCCGCCGAGCCGCTGCGCGGGGTCACTCGGTCGCAGGGGAGGGGGTCGGTGGCCCATTTGAACAAGTTTAGGCACACTGCGTGAGTTGACGTCCATGATGTTGCTGCATGGCTGCCTCCCCGACCCTGCCCAGCAGAGGTGATCAACACCCGGCAGACAACGGCCTTCCCTTCTGAGTAAAGTGATTGCGATACTTATTTGATTATGCTAATCACACAACTGCGAGCTGGACTCGGGCTCGAATCTAATAACCAACAGGGCATTCGGTGTGTGAATGAAACCTTTGCAGTGAATGTACTGCGATAGAACGAACTCCTGCTACTGGTCTCTACTTGGTGAACATTGAGTGACCTCGTAGTCGTAGCTTTTGATGTTTGTCAATGATATTCACCTGCAGTTTTGTGGCCGTAACCGTTTCCAGGAGCCATGCCGGCCGTGTAAAGGGCTCAGTGAAGACACGGTTTTGTGGAGGAAGTCGCGCTTATCCGTGGCTTTGATGGTTTATTAATGCCAGCGGCTCCGAGTCGGATTAACCATACTTGCTGCCTGCACGTCGCATTTAAATCATGCGAGCCTGCAAGATCGGCGATCTACGTGGCTTCCATGTCTGCTACTTAGCACCCGCCCACAGCGATGTAAGGAGTCGTTCTCATGTCCGTCTTGAGGTCGCAGTAACTGCCCAGCCGCATGGATGCATTCTCACGTTTGAAGTAGGTAAACGATAATTGCTTCGAGTTGGCAACCAGATGGCTGTATTATGTTAGCGAATAGGACATGGTACTGACAGAAGTGCATCGACTTTTGGATGCTCTGTGAGGGATCTTACGTAACCCAGCCAACACGAAATGCGGACGACAGAATCAACAACAAACATGGATCGAGAGATTAGTACCTTTATTGCCTTGATCGCCTGTCGTTGTGTACTGCCCTACTCCACAGTGATGCTATAGTCCTATGTTTGACATTCATGCTGACGTGCAACTAAATAAAGATAAAATTAAGTATGACGTCCTGCAACTGTGATTGCACGTCAGCAGCCACTTCCTAACGTTGCATGTTTAGATATAAACATTTCTTATTTTGCTAAACCGTTGTATATTTCAATGCAACTGTTGCATATTTGAATGCCTAGGGACATACATTGATCCACTGTGCGAGCTTCAGTAACTCCCAGTCGTCATCACCATCACCATGCCGACCATCTGACCGTGCTTCCCTCCTCCGGCAGCGATGTTGTAACCACCACCATCACCACCGTCAACACCTTCACGGCCGCCGCCCGCCGCCATCATGGACCACAGCGTGAAGGCGATGAGCTCGCACCGCAAGGCGGCGTTCGCGCGGCTCTTGAACCGACACCGCTTCGAGAACGACGAGCTGGAGGCGCTCTACCAGCGGTACATCGTCAAGCTGCAGCGATCCTCCATTGGCAGCGCGCTGGTGCTCTACATCCTGCTCTGCACCATCCTGGGCGTGCTGGCGCTGGGCCACGGCGCGCCGGCCTCGGCGCCGCTCGTCTACTACCTGGTGATGGCCGCACTGTTCGTGGCGCTGCTCGTGTACAGCAGCACGCGCTGGATGCGCGACCCGCACCTGCTCGGACTCTGCTACGTGCTGCTGGCGTGCAGTGTGCTCTTCTGCGTCGTGTCGCTGCCGGTCGGTTTCGGCGTGCCGGCGGCGGCCGGCCGCTGGACGCTGGCGGACGGCGTGTGGCACGTGGCGTTCACGGTGTTTGTGCTGTACGCGATGCTGCCGATCCGCGTGTGGGTGACGTGCGCCGCCGGCGTGCTGCTGCCGGCGCTCCACGTGCTGGTCAGCGTGCTGTGTGTCACCGAGTTCCCGGACCAGCGGTGGCAGCAGGTCAGTCCCGGGTGGATGGGGGGGGGGGGGGGGAGGTATGGGAAGGGAGGCATGTCAAGAGGAGGGTGGGGAGATGGCGAGGGTGAAGGGAAGGGGAGGAAAATAACTGGAAGGGGGAAGGGAAGGCGGAAGGGAATGTGTTTGTGGGAGGTATGCGTTCATAATTACTACGAAAGCCGGCCTGTCGCCATGTGTGTGTGGCCGGCCTGTCGCCATGTGTGTGTGTCTGTGTGTGTGTGTGTGTGTGTGTGTGTGTGTGTGTGTGTGTGTGTGTGTGTGTGTGTGTGTGTGTGTGTGTGTGTGTGTGTGTGTGTGTGTGTGTGTGTGTGTCTGTGTGTCTGTGTGTGTGTGTCTGTGTGTGTGTCTGTGTGTGTGTCTGTGTGTGTGTCTGTGTGTGTGTGTGTGTGTGTGTGTGTGTGTGTGTGTGTGTGTGTGTCTGTGTGTGTGTGCCTGTATGTGTGTCTGTGTGTGTATCTGTGTGTGTCTGTGTTGTGTCTGTGCGTGCATGGCTGTGGGTACAGGCTTCCTGTTTTCGCTCCTGACAGCGACGCTCTCCCCACCAGCCTACCATTCGGCAATGAGGCGGTGTTACATAACCGTCCATCTTGGTCATGACTCATGAGTGTCATGGCACAGCCATCCTAGCCTCACTAGTACACCTTCGCCTTCTGAAAATTATCAGTTTCTGGTGATAATCCGGTTCAGCTCCGGCTGCCAGATTAGGAATCTCCGGTATGGCGGTGTCGGCCCGCCAAACTCGCCCATCAGTCACATTGGTCTGGCAGCTGCGCAGTCACTGCCTGTCTGTCAGCTGACCGGAACACTCTCCCCTGCACTGCCCTCCCTGCCCCCCTGCACTCCCCTGCCCCGGGCTTCCCGACCGGAACACTCTCCCCTGCACTGCCCTCCCTGCCCTCCCTGTACTCCCCTGCCCCGGGCTTCCCGGACCAAAGTTCGTAAACATAAGGTTCGTAACGGAAAAGGTTCGTAAGCAAAGGTTCGTAGGCAAAGGTTCGTAAGCAAAGGTTCGAAACCTGATCAGATACGAACCTTTCTTTGCTTACGAACTTTTTCCATTACGAACTTTTCCTTAACGAACTTCAGCATACGAACCTTTTGCATACGAACTTTATCCGTTACGAACTTTTTGAATACGAACTTTATCCGATACGAACCTTTTCCATTACGAACTTTAGCCATTACGAACTTTAGCCATTACGAACTTTATCCCATACGAACCTTCTCCGATACGAACCTTTGCATACGAACCTTTGCATACGAACCTTTGCATACGAACCTTTGCTTACGAACCTTTGCATACGAACCTTTGCCTACGAACCTTTGCTTACCAACTTTTTCCGTTACGAACCTTATGTTTACGAACTTTTGTCCCGTTATCCTGCCCCGGCCAGCCGCACGCGCTGGCCAGACGAGCGTCCCTCCCGCCACACCGCAGACCGGCGCAGTGCAGCGCGTGCTTAAAGGGAATAGGTCACCTTGAAAGTTGTCTTGAAATTCAACCATACGGTGCATCTTGAGCTCAAAACTACGAATATGACTTTGGTTTGGACAACTGATGGATATATGTGGAGAAAGAAGTAAGTTTCTCTTTGAATTTCACGAGAAATCGTATATAGCAGCTGGCGTTCTGGCCCGCCGCGCTCCGCCTGACGCCAAGTACAGTCTCTGACAAGGGACCGCCGCGCCGCCCGGGCGGCTGAGCGGGCGGGCGTCTGAGGCGTCGTGATCAGAGACTACGTGCCAGAGAGTGTACCTGTCTCCGGCGGCGAGCGTTCATGTCTAGATCGTGGCCCGGAACAGCGACATGAAACCGGGCCCACTAGTCCTGTGTCGAAATTACTTAACGTAGGGAGGTAATTCTTTCACCACAAACCATTTTTAGATCTGCTCTACAAATCTGCTATCTCAGTCCAAAACCCCATGTTAAAGGTGAACTATTTATTCCCTTTAACACGCTAAAAGCGGGGTGGGGGGAAATCCGCTCCCTCCGGTTTTTCGAGAATAGCGCAAAAACGGCGGCGCGCAGCGCTGCCGTTTGTTGCACACCTGTTCGGCAATAAATTTCACACATTATGTAAAATTCTTGACCTCGGGTCATCTCAGGTCAGGTCACCAGACCAGGTCACATGATAGCCCCAACTCCAAAACGTTTGCAGTAGTACCACAGCCACAGTTTTATGCCGATCGGTTTCAATCTTGCAGGATTTCATAAGGTAATAGATACCAACAATTTTTTTATCTCGGATTTCTAATATCGGTGACCTAAGGTCAGGTCAATTTCGTGACCGCCAATACTTTTGTTAATAACTATCGACATAATGAAGAAAGAGAAGAGAAAATGGTACCAATGTGTTTGTCTCGTCGAGACACGTCTCCCAATATGCAACATGACCAACTTGGGTCACCACTTGACCTTGACCTGAGGTCAAATTTCTCAGTTGACCTAACATGGTCACCATGAATATGATTCGAAGTGCCTTGACGAGACAAACACGATGGCGTAAAACCCATTGCTTTATCTTTATTGGGTAAAAAGCTATTTGCGAGAAACAGTTTTGCAAACAAATCACATTTTTTCACATTTAATGACCTCTGGAGCCTAAACTATTGACCTGAGCTCAAATCTGAGGACACCTATGTCGATTGCATTTTTCAAGGGTTTTCGATTTTTTTCCGTTTGCTGCTAACTATCATAGTTCCCGAGATATTTGGGGGTGTTCGAAGCGAAGTCCTAAAACTTGAAAATCTGACCCTTGATGACCTTTGGCGACCTCAATATTGACCTGAGAAAAAAATGAACGAAATACTTTCGAAAGACCTTGTCCCGAGCTATCTAACGTCGTTTTCCGCTTGTCGCTACGTTGCATGGTTTTCAATATCATAGGGGGGAGGCGAAATCCGCCCCCCTCCAGGGCGTGTAATTATCATAGGCCCTCCAGGGCGTGTGTTAATGAATCGTCGTGATTAGTTCGCTGCTGACTTTTACAGCGGCAGATCGTGGCCTTTATGTGCCCATCCGAAGTGGTATAATTGCGTGATGGCTCGGGTGCGCTGAAGTTAGTGTGGGCAAGTTCTGCCGTTACCATGACCGGCGACGAGAAGGTTGGATCAATCACGGCGAAGTTGGATTGGACTGAGTCAGAGGAGGGGATGTGGATGCGTCTTGGTTCGATCCGGTATCAGTTTCGCCTCACATTCTCCATGATATACGCTAAGATGTTAGCCACAACTTAAAAATAAAACGAAATAGTTTTTAGTCTAATGTAGTTAGCGCCGCAGGAGTTAACAAATCGCTGTGATGTCTCATAATCGTCAGATCGCAAACTCGATAGCATATACACTAATGATGAAGCATTGGCTGAGCGCACTAAATCGTGTTAAAGCTATTCAACGTTTTGCTTAGGTCGAACGCAATAAATCGTGTTCAAGCTATGCAACGTTATGCTACATTTAATGCTCCGTGATATTTTGGTACGCACTTCTTCGGATAATTCCCAAATTGTGGATGAAATCCTACGGGTTCTCGAAAATTGGTAAGATTTTACTCGGCAAAGTCTGCGGACCTGTGAGCGTAAAAGCCACATCCCTTGGCAACAGACAGCTCTGTTTGGCACACTGGACAGAGCAGATGTAGTGTCGAACCGGGCACTGACGTATTGATGTTAGGCCACGGTACAGCGGAGCCCGCCGCACTGGCCCGGCTGTCTGTGTTGGCAGGCCACCTCCTGCCGACAGATCTGACAAATTAGCCGGCGCACACGCGTAAACAGAGACCGGTTACGGGCGGAGTTAGCACGGCAACGCTGCTGTTAACGGGAGCCGCCGAGTGAGGCCCGCGCATCGCTGGGTCGCGCCTGCCAAGGCTTCGTTTGCCTGGTGCAGCCATATGATGTGCTTTATGGTCCTTGGCAACTTATTTTCTGCGCTATCTTGTGTCTCTTGAGAGCTCCGCTTTTGCGAAGCGCCGCCATTAGGGTCATTCAAATTCAGCGGGCAGCCATGTGCATTTCGTGCCAGAATTTCTAGAGATGTCGGTGTATTCAGTTCTGACTCGATTTCGGCTGGGAGCTAATGATGTTCCTTTTGAATTGCTGACGCTGCCACGCCTTTTTTCTCTGCCGCTTAGCGACTGAAACTCATTGTTGTGGTCCCTCATTCATCAGCTTGATAGCTTTTCAGGAACGGTTAACAGGCAAATTAATGAATGGGCGCCATTGAACTATAAGAGTTGCGGCGCCCTAAAACCCCAATACACCACCAAAACAGGAAAATTAATGAGTCACAATAATGTTAGTAAGTATCGTAATACATATAAGGATACAGACCGTTAGAACTAATCTTTACATATGCTACATCATGCACATACAATGCCTTAGCGCTGAAGGCATATCTAACAGTGTTCCCGGCGTATATCTACCAGTGTTTCCGGCTGGCCGGGGCCGAGTTTGTGGGTGGGCAGGCCGCCCACAGAAGCCATTGTTCTATGATGTACTGCTGCGGCGCGGCCCGAACCGGAGAACCTTTTCATCTGCGGTAGATTTAGGTCAACTGTAGACCGGCTTCATAAACTGAATCGACGGAACTACAAATCGGGTAGTTTATGGGAGGTGGAGCAAGGAAGATTTAATTCAGACGATGCAAATACTCAAATTCAGCAGCCCATTATGCTTTAGTGATTCGTCGGTTCAATTGATAAAACTGCCTATTATCGGGGCGTAGTTATGGGTGGATCGCCGGGTCACCGTGACCTCTTTTACGACGCCCTGTCTGGAGCTGACCTAGTCCACGCCTCAGTTTAGCCGTCAGTTCCCACCCATGAGTAACTGATTCGTTCCGGCTTCCCTCCTCGGGTTCTGTAAAGCCCAGGCTACACTATGCGTGATGCAAACGCAAAGTACGCACAGTTTTTGCAAGTTTGCGTCTTTTGTGTAGTCTAAAAATGTTCAGCTGATAGAAAATGCATTGACTGAGCTATACTGGAACAGTACGCAAAGTCCGCATGAAATATCACGCAAACTTGCAAAAGACGCAGCACGGAAGTACGCAATTCTGCAAAAGACGCAATAACGTAAGTACGCAAGTACGCAAACAAGTTCAGAGTTTTGAACTTTTTTTCCGGTTTTTGCAAGATTGCGTAGTCTGAGACAGTTGGTGGCGCATCGCCGGCAATCTGTTTTGTCAATAACTCTTGATAGAATATAGATAGGAGACGTGCGAATGGCACCAATGTGTTTGCCTCGTCCAGATGCATCGCCCCAAATGCAACATGACATACCTGAGTCACCAAATGACCTTGACCTGAGGTCAAATTTTAAAGTTGACCTAACCAGGACACCATTCATATTTTTCGAAGCGTATTGACGAGACAAACACGATGGTGTAAAATTATTGCTCTATGTTCAACCGATACAAAGTTATTCACGATTTTTTGTTAAAGATGCCACCGTAATGCCATCGTAACCTCTGGAGCCTAAACTATTGAGTATTGACCCACGTGAAATCCCAGACTACTTTTAAGCCTGAGTACTCAAGCACTGATGCGTATTCATCAAACAGATCAGTCTCATTACCATTTCAACACTATATTACGCAAATCCCGGACGTCCGCCACACTTGCAAAAAACGGTACGCAAAAGACGCAAACTTGCAAAAGCCGTGCGTACTTTCTGGAACGATCACGCATAGTGTAGCCTGGGCTTAACAGCCTCGGCCCTCCCGTCGCCCCTGGCTGTTTACCTCCTCGTGTCTGCCGCCCCCGGCCCCGGCCCCGGCCCCGGCCCCGTCGCCGTGTCGGCTGCGGGACATGTCGGTCGGGCCCGGCCCGGCCCAGCCCAGCACGGACCGGCGGCGACGGCAGACTGGCGACGGCGGCGGCTGTGGCCCGCTTATAAGTATTGCAGCATCGATCAGCGGAGTGGCGGAACGGCCGGCGGCCGGGACTCGTATCGTTACTCTGACCGGTCGGAGGGCGGGCGACGGCCGCCGCCTGCCTGGCGCCACCCGGCCCGGCCCGGCCCGGCCCAGCCCGCCCCGACGGCGGCCGGCAGCGGCCAGCCCAGCCCCACGCGGTGGTCCGTCACTCGACCCGGCTCGACCCGCCCGTCACTGATGTGATGACGCCCGTCACTGATGACGCCCGTTACTGATGTGATGACGCCCGTCACTGAAGTGATGACGCTCGTTAAAGATGACGCCCGTCACTGATGTGATGACGCTCGTTAAAGATGACGCCCGTCACTGAAGTGATGGCGCTCGTTAATGATGTGATGACGCCCGCCACTGATGTGTTGACGCCCGTCACTGATGACTCCCGTCACTGAAGTGATGCCGTCCGTCACTGATGTGATGACGCCCGTCACTGATGTGATGACGCCCGTCGCTGATGAGATGACGCTCGTTAATGATGACGCCCGTCACTGATGTGATGACGCCCGTCACTGAAGTGATGACGCCCGTCACTGATGTGATGACGCCCGTCACTGATGTGATGGCGCCAGTCACTGAAGTGATGGCGCCCGTCACTGATGTGATGACGCCCGTCACTGATGACGCACGCCACTGATGTGATGACGCCCGTCACTGATGTGATGACGCCCGTCACTGATGTGATGACGCCCGTCACTGATGTGATGGCGCCCGTCACTGAAGTGATGACGCCCGTCACTGATGACGCCCGTCACTGATGACGCCCGTCACTGATGCCGCCCGTCACTGAAGTGATGACACCCGTCACTGATGTGATGACGCCCGTCACTGATGTGATGACGCTCGTTGATGATGACGCCCATTAATCACGACCGTCAGCGGACTAGAAACGTCCGATCATTCAAAGGTCGCTTCGACGTTGAGAGCATCGCTGATTGTAAATATATGAAGCTCACACGCTTTGTCAAGGCACCAATCATGAGTAAATTTTTCGCTATTGGCTATTTAATGGAGCGCAAGTCTGCCTTTGCTACATAGGGTCATGGATATACATTATACAAATCATCTGTCCACTTAAATTCCCGTTTTTGGTCTTCTGAACTAGCGTAGTTAACAAATGGCCAACAAATAACTAAGAATGGTCGTTAAGTCCATTGCAATGCCATATAAAACAAGTTAAGCCGATGCGTTGCTCTCTGGCGGTCTCGGGACTGGCTCGTCGTTCACCATCGTACCGGCAGTTTCAGCTCCAGTCGGCGTCGGGGATCGTGAAGCTGGGGAAGTGTAGGAGGGGAGGGGGTTGGATGTCCGGTGCTCCGCTCCTCTCCCATGGGGTCGCTGGCTGTGAGGCTGCAGTGGCAGCTGGTTCAGCCGTGCAGTTGTCCCTGGGCGGGGGCGGGGGCGGGGATCCGGGGCAGCTGATGACGGCGGCGGAGCAGGCCCTGGTCATGTACAGGCATATCAACTGGAGCCGACCCTGCCCCTTAGACATAGCCAGTGGGCTGGAGAATAGATATGAGCGTGGCATTCGTCACCGATGGCGGGTGTTGCGCGTGTCACGACGACTTGACACACTGACGACCCCAGACTAGACACGAGACAATTAGAACCTTGGTCCCAAGAGGAGATGGTCCTTGACCCATAACAACAACAATATAGATGAGCTGGTTCTGATGATGGAACCTAGGCCACGATCATTGTCGTTATCGTGTTGAAAGTGAGACATTACAAGGATGTAGGGTAGGTTTCTATCCGCCTGAAAGGCCTCAGTCCCGGCATTGGCTGGGGTCTCAGCCGAACGCCATTGGGGGGGGGGGGGGGGGGGGGGGGGGGTCGCCCCCTGGTTATCTTCCGAACCAATAATCGCAGCGAGACGCGCAAGGCGGCAATCGAAAGCTCTCAATGAGACGCATCCAAAGCATACACAATATTATCAAAATAAGGTCACATGTCAGGTCACGGTCAGGTCAAAGGTCAAAATTGAGATATTTGAGTTTTTGGGCCATACTTTCCATCCAAAGCCGTAGATTGAGACTATTATGGCACAAAGTGCTCTCAAAGGTAACAAAGGTATGTGGGTCGTGCATAAGCAAAAGTGAAATTGTAAGCAAAGGTCAACGTCAAGATCAAGATCAGGTCACAAAAGGTCACTATTTGCAATAGGTCTACGAAAGTCCGCCCCTGTGGCTCAGTTGGGAGAGCGCTGGGCTTCTGACCTCACCCGGTAGTGGCAGCTCGGGTTCGAGTCGCTTCGGCGCTCGCTATTTTCCCCTGACTGGGATGGCCTGTGGCCGGTGGCAGCGGTCGCACTCAATGTCAGGTGACGTCAGAGGGCGGGGCGGACCGTGTCCAGGTATGTCGGGCACGTAAAACTTTCGCTTCTAAATTCTGCCGGGCGCCAGGAATTGCTTGGTCGGGTGATGGGGTCAGGGCCTGCGCAGCAAGCTATGCTTGGCGCGGGTCCTGACCTCGGAAATCCATACATTCAAAAGCATTCGGACTAAAAAAGAAAAAAGAAGAAAAGATCATGCGACACATGTTTTATGGGTTATTCTATACGTATAATTCGATAGTAGCAACCATTTTCACAATCTGACACCATATATGGCCAAGGTCAGGTCACAAGGTAAAAAATTGAGATTAATAAATCTATATAAAAAGGCATGTTTCTAACTCAGTTGTGTCTCAGAATTACAGTGCTGGCATTAATTTGCTTTTATCTGGTCACTAAAAGCCAAAAAAACGCAATGAAAAAATATGACGTCTGAGTTACTCTTACTTAGGGAGCCATAAGTCAGTCAAAATTAAAGATGTTTCTTTAAAATTTGGCTTGGGTATTGTCCACATCTGGTTCTTCAGCATATGTTCCGTTTTTTTAATATGTTCGAAAATTTTGGTTTTGAGGGCATTTTTTTATCTAATTTTTATTTTTATTTTTATTTTTGGTGGTCAAAAACTAAAGTTTTCAAAAATCCGAGATCGCCATTTTGTAGCCCTTGCTATTTGCTATCTTTTGACGTTTTTCGATTGCATTTTTCTCACAATATAGCATTTGTACGGCCTGCTAAAGTTTAGCTTATTTTTTGTGTCAAACTCGTGTGTAGTGACGTCACTAAATTCGCTATATCTAAACAAAATCGAAGAAATTTGCTTCATTTTTGCACAGAAGACGTAAAATGGATGTAGGAGAAGGTACCTGAAGTTTCACGTCGATAGCGCTATTAGTTTTTGAGCTATTGCGAAAGTTCGTCGGGGGGGGGGGGGGGGCGAAAAACGTCCCCCCCCCAGCCAATGGCGGATGTGGTCAGATCCGGAATAAAGCTCTGATTTCTGTGGATTTCATGTTGCTGCTAATGTCATTTATTGCATCCAGCTACGACACTCAACTTTTTTTGTAGCGGTAATCTAAGGGCTTTCGAGAGGTTCATTCACATCAATATAACCGTAGTGTCGTTGCACTGGAAAAATAGATGCCCTGAGGAAGTGGGGACTGATCCAACTTGACTGCGTTCAGTGATCGCATTCGAAGCCGCTCGACTTTGGCTCTCGTCGTACGTCAACAGCCTCCCGGTAATATGCTCGATTTATGTGTTTGTTGTGGTCGGGCCGCCGCGTTTGTTTGCGTTCAGAGGGATTGCTCCAGAAGCGTCGCTCCTCTCGTGTGGCTAGCAACGACCCTTCACTGGGAGTATTATGAGCTTTGTCGCTTGGTATTGATCGGAGCCATTTGAAGCTGAAGGGAACGGTTGTCGTAATACTTTGTTCCTTGGTTTTCTTTTGCGAGTGACGATAATGCCGATGATATTTGGCATTCTTTGTGAGAGGTCATTCAATTGTTCAGAGGTCATTCTTAGCCCTACTTTGGCTGTGCTTGCTTTTCATATAACTGCAAATTTGTGGAAACAAAAGTTGCAGCTTTCGTGTGTAGACCCTTATGCATTCTAAGGATAACTATTACCTACACCAGTGTCCTAGCATTGGTAAATTTGGGTGGAAAATGTCACCTATGGATATGATTTTTCCACTTTGTTCTGAGTTTTCTGTGAATATTCCGCTCCTTATTTTAAAATATATTGGATAATTGGAACCCTGATACTGATTATGGATGTAATGATAGGGACATCGCGTGGAGGGAAAGACGGGTAAGAATTGGCATATGTAATAACTAATTCTGGTGAGTGGTTAGCTGGGTATTGATAAGGCCGAGTACATATTATAGCTTTGTGGACGAGCGCGAACAAATTCACAGTTTGTGGCCGAGACGAAGTCGAGGCCTCAAACTGTGAATTTTGGAGCGCGAGTCCTGAGCGATTTAGTGTGCAGCTGCAGCACGCAATAGATACAAATCAAGTCTGGCAATTTGGCCTAGTCACGTGATCGTCCAAAAACTGCGTCACACGTCCAAAAACTGCAGGTCACGTGACCTACAGTCCACAAACTCTCCAGTTTTTGGACTCCCGCTCAAAAATAAATATGTTTTAAGCTTTTTCACCAAAGTACGTGAGTCGATGGTGAACAAACTTTCGCGGTACACTAGTTTGGTTTGGTTGAATTTTCCATTCTATGCTTATTTTTAGCCATAAGTTTACACTTCACATCCCAGCTCCAAAGCAATCTTAGGACTCTGACCTACACTGCATTCAGTTATGCTTTCACAGACATGCTTGGACACCAAGCATTTCGTCTTGTACGCCGGAAATGGGAATCTTTTTGTCTGATATGTGCAATAAATATGTCGGAGACTTCACTGAACTATATTTATGTGCTGTAAGCCAATTTGTCATGGTTTCTGAAGATTACTAGCCTAGCAAAATTCTGGCTGTTACATTAGGCTGCTGGTCGTACAAAATGTCTGATCCCATTAGATATTGTCATCATTACAGCACGATTTGTTGCAGAGCCTGCGCCTAATGGTTGCCGAAACCACAAAAGTAACGCACGTGTCTGTGAAACAAGCTCGCAATTCGCTATTAAAAAAAAAACACCCAGATTACAATGCTTGGAGTGGCTTCTTCGAACCCCTGGTGTCCAAACGCAGGATTAACGTTCCTTTCTAATTTTGCGTCTGGAATTGCTTGACGACCGTGCACTGAGAGCTATGCGTGATTTATCGTTAGCTGTTCGACAGCACATTACAGCAGCAGCAGCAGCAGCGTTATCCCAACAGTTTTACGGGCGCACCTGCCGCCTGTTGGTTTTTGCTTACCTGCTTTGCAGTTTTGTCATCGTTCATATCTGGCGTTGGCGACAGAGCATGATTCGCAGGTCTGGCAGCAGCCAATACATCGGTGACAGTTTGTTGTGACGGAATTGTGACGACATTGTGACGGCACTGTGACGGCATTGTGACTGCATTGTGACGGCATTGTGACGGCATTGTGACGGCACTGTGACGGCACTGTGACGGCATTGTGCATCGGCGTGCATTCACAGTCAGACAGTGCACCGAATCGCCACGGCTGTGCACCTGGTCCCGGCTTCACGAGTAGGGAGGCTTGTTGATTGTTGAACCCGGCTTCACGAGTAGGGAGGCTTGTTGATTGTTGAACCCATGGCGATATTGTACGCCGAACCTGATGACCGAAAACGCGCGCCTGAGATAGGATGCTGCCTCAGGGAGGGGCGTTTGAGGACGGTGTGATGCTCCCAAGAGTACTGCTGATCTGGCCACAAGAGTGGTATGTATTCTCCTGATAATTTGACAAAGGGAGTGATATTTGCTGTTGGCTCATCGGGGGTTACTGGCGTGACCTTTCCCCCTGGCTCATCGGGGTTGCTGGCGTGACCTTTCCCCCTGGCTCATCGGGGTTGCTGGCGTGACCTTTCCCCCTGGCTCATCGGGGTTACTGGCGTGACCTTTCCCCCTGGCTCATCGGGGTTGCTGGCGTGACCTTTCCCCCTGGCTCATCGGGGTTGCTGGCGTGACCTTTCCCCCTGGCTCATCGGGGTTGCTGGCGTGACCTTTCCCCCTGGCTCATCGGGGTTGCTGGCGTGACCTTTCCCCCTGGCTCATCGGAGTTGCTGGCGTGACCTTTCCCCCTGGCTCATCGGGGTTGCTGGCGTGACCTTTCCCCCTGGCTCATCCGGGTTGCTGGCGTGACCGTTCCCCCTGGCGTTCATCAGACATTGGCTATTCAAACAGGCTGTATGTGCTGCTGAACGGCCGTGTTTACCGCAACCTAGTTCGGTTCCGGCTCCGGCTACTAACTATTCCGGGTTCGGTTCCGGCTCCGGCCACTAACTATTCCGGGTTCGAGTCCGGCTCCGGCTACTAACTATTCCGGGTTCGGTTCCGGCTCCGGCTACTAACTATTCCGGGTTCGGTTCCGGCTCCGTTTACTAACTATTCCGGGTCCGGCTCCGGCTCCGGCTACTAACTATTCCGGGTTCGAGTCCGGCTCCGGCTACTAACTATTCCGGGGTCGAGTCCGGCTCCGGCTACTAACTATTCCGGGTTCGAGTCCGGCTCCGGCTACTAACTATTCCGGGTCCGGCTCCGGCTCCGGCTACTAACTATTCCGGGTTCGGTTCCGGCTCCGTTTACTAACTATTCCGGGTACGAGTCCGGCTCCGGCTACTAACTATTCCGGGTTCGAGTCCGGCTCCGGCTACTAACTATTCCGGGTTCGAGTCCGGCTCCGGCTACTAACTATTCCGGGTTCGAGTCCGGCTCCGGCTACTAACTATTCCGGGTTCGAGTCCGGCTCCGGCTACTAACTATTCCGGGTCCGGCTCCGGCTCCGGCTACTAACTATTCCGGGTTCGGTTCCGGCTCCGTTTACTAGCTATTCCGGGTTCGAGTCCGGCTCCGGCTACTAACTATTCCGGGTCCGGCTCCGGCTCCGGCTACTAACTATTCCGGGTTCGGCTCCGTAGTAGTAGTATTTTATTGAGGTCTCCAGTGTTTGGCTTTTCAGCCCTCGCGTCAATGACATTTCATAAAATCTAACCATGTAAAATCGATCTAATCACATACCGCATACACACTAAAGTAAACACACTACACGCTGATACTACACATACAAAACACCACACAAAATACAATCGCTAAATAACTTTTTAAACATGATGAGCCAATGAGTATTACAATAAAACCTAGATAGACATTAAGACGAGCATGTTACTGTTGACTAGCAATTTGTATGCGCTCATTCCACGCCATCACGGTCCTATAGGGAAAACTGCGCTTTGCTGCCTCGGTCCTGATTCTAAGCAGCTCCAGCATCCCTGCCTCAGTTCCTCGCGTCTGTCTACTCGAAACAATGGCACGGCGAGTCAGGCAGTCAGCTAGAGCAGGTGGGCCTGTGTCGGAGAGCAGCCGCTTCACCATGGCCGGGTCTCGAGTCTTGATCATCTCCTCGAACCAACCTCGGCCAGCCCAGGACCTGCAGGGTGGGACTAATGTGATCTCGTCGGTGTAAGCCTGACACTATGCGGGCTCCAAAGTTGATGATTTGTATAATTCGTCTTTTTTGAGTCACGTTACACCCTCCCCATGCTGTTGGCAGTACTGAATGTGAGGGAAAACTAAGGCCTGTACTAGAAGCTTTTTTGTTTCACGCGGAATTTTGTGCCTTAATTTTGATAACCCGACGAGAACGCAATAGCACCGACGAGTGACCTGCGAAATTTGCTTCTCCCAGGATAGGGCTGAGTCCACCATAACGCCGAGGATTTTAGCGTGGGGCGAGGGACTGACTTCTGTACAACCGAACCGGATGCTTAAAGGAGTAGTCAAGTTCTGTTTAACCGGTTTTACCACTAATAATTCCGTTTTGGTGGGATTTATTTCAAGTCGATTTTGCGTGAACCAGTTTAAGGCAATGTCCAATGTGCTTTCCACTCGCCGCTTTAGCGTTTCCAGATTTTTAGGCGCATCCGAGTCTAAGAACTGGACATCATCTGCGAACAAAACTTGTTTTCCTGAGGTAAGATGTGACGTCATATCATTAGTAAAAAAAAAAAAAATCGGTCCTAAATTCGATCCTTGAATCACCCCGTGGGTTATTGGGAGGGGCGGAGCATTGCTCCCCTGAATTTGTTGAGTTCGGTCAGTCAGCCAGTCCCTGCACCAATGGTCGTCTATGCCGTACCAGCCGAGCTTTTCGAGGAGATAACCGTTCTCTACGGAATCGAACGCTCGAGATGTGTCTGCCGCCAGCATCGTCGTAACTCGACCCGAATCACGATTTGAAATTAGGTAGCTGATTGTCCAGCATCGCGGTCTCGGTCGAGTGCCCCGATCGGAAGCCATGCTGTGAGTTTGTCAAAATATGATTCCTTTCCAGAAATGACGATAGCTGCCAGTTAATTAATTTTTCACAGAGTTTGTCGACTACACTTGATATGGATATGGGTCTGTAGTTACCCGGTTCACTACGGTCGCCTCTCTTAAAGAGTGGCAGCACAATCGCATTCTTCCATTCTGAGGGCACTCGACCGGTCACTAACGAGCCATTCACAACGTGTAACAAGTGCGGCCCCACCACAGCAACGCATCTCTTTAGCATCTCGACTGTGATGCCATCGCTACTACATGCACGAGAGTTGTTCATTGCTCGCAGGGCCAGTGAGAGCTCAGGTAACGTGACAGGTCGCACACGGAACGAATCACTTACAACGCGCGGGGGTCGGGGTTTTAGTCGCTCCCCTTGGTCCGCTGCCGTCAGCGCACTAGCGACATCTGCACCCATCGTCACGAAATGCACATTGAGCCTCTCGGCCCAGGCAGGTTCACTGTGAGCTGGCGAGTCTAATCTGGGCTCTGGTTTCTTTGAAGCCAATAGAAACTTTATAATGTCTTTCCATGTTGTCGTACGACTGTTTTTGTACGATGTAGCATAATATTCAGAACAGGCTCGAAACTGCACTCTTTTCACAGCGTTTCTGCACTCTTTAAAAACCTGCTCTTTGGCGGCATCCTGTCGGTCTTGGTCGCGGGCTTGTCGAGCTTCGTCGCGATTCTTCATGCACTGCTTCAGCTCTTCGTTGCCATGAAGCCAAGGGGAGGGTGGATGCCTCAGTTTGACGGTTCGGAGCGGCATGTGTGCGTCGATGGCCGGTTGCCACACCGCTCCCACGCGCGCCATTTCTCGGATGTCGTCTCTCCGTCGTACACCGCTCCCCAGTTCGCCATCAGAAGGTCGAGGCACAGTGCATCATTGTTGACTTGTCTGGTGGATCGGATTGTAATGGTGGCGGCTTTTCGGCGTTCCCGCTTTGAGACGATGTTGACTGTGATAAGGTCGTGATCACTGAACGAGCACGGGATGACGAGAGGGTCGGCGGTCAGGTCTGGATAAGGTCGTGATCACTGAACGAGCACGGGATGACGAGAGAGACGGCGGTCAGGGCTGGTCTCGAAGTGAGAAGGTGGTCGATGAGTCTGGCCGTCGTCGCCGTCGTGCGGGCCCGCGTCGTGATGAGCTGCTCGATCGAGATCTCGTGTAGAAGGGTGCAGTACTGCTGAACCTCGGTGGCGTTCGGTTTCAGCAGGTCCAGGTTCACATCTCCCATGACGTAGAGCGGCTGGTTTTTGGTCAGGAGGAACGTCAGCTGGTGGTGTAGGTCCTCCAGGAATGACGAGACGCTGGTGCTTGGCGGACGGTACAACACACCGAGTGTGAACTTGCTCCGCCCGGTGAAACACATCCAGAGCGACTCAGGCTGAGAGCCAGTGGTTGGAACCTCTATCACGTCCCGGCGCATAGAGTCTCGGTATATAGAGCGACTCCAGCTGAGAGCCAGTGGTTGGAACCTCTATCACGTCCCGGCGCATAGAGTCTCAGTATATATAGCGACTCAGGCTGAGAGCCAGTGGTTGGAACCTCTATCACGTCCCGGCGCATAGAGTCTCGGTATATAGAGCGACTCAGGCTGAGAGCCAGTGGTTGGAACCTCTATCACGTCCCGGCGCATAGAGTCTCGGTATATAGAGCGACTCCAGCTGAGAGCCAGTGGTTGGAACCTCTATCACGTCCCGGCGCATAGAGTCTCGGTATATAGAGCGACTCAGGCTGAGAGCCAGTGGTTGGAACCTCTATCACGTCCCGGCGCATAGAGTCTCGGTATATAGAGCGACTCAGGCTGAGAGCCAGTGGTTGGAACCTCTATCACGTCCCGGCGCATAGAGTCTCGGTATATAGAGCGACTCAGGCTGAGAGCCAGTGGTTGGAACCTCTATCACGTCCCGGCGCATAGAGTCTCGGTATATAGAGCGACTCGAGCTGAGAGCCAGTGGTTGGAACCTCTATCACGTCCCGGCGCTATAATGCAGAGTCTCGGTATATAGAGCGACTCAGGCTGAGAGCCAGTGGTTGGAACCTCTATCACGTCCCCGCGCATAGAGTCTCGGTATATAGAGCGACTCATGCTGAGAGCCAGTGGTTGAAACCTCTATCACGTCCCGGCGCATAGAGTCTCGGTATATAGAGCGACTCGAGCTGAGAGCCAGTGGTTGGAACCTCTATCACGTCCCGGCGCATAGAGTCTTGGTATATAGATAGACTCGAGCTGAGAGCCAGTGGTTGGAACCTCTATCACGTCCCGGCGCATAGAGTCTCGGTATATAGAGAGACTCGAGCTGAGAGCCAGTGGTTGGAACCTCTATCACGTCCCGGCGCATAGAGTCTCGGTATATAGAGCGACTCGAGCTGAGAGCCAGTGGTTGGAACCTCTATCACGTCCCGGCGCACAGAGTCTCGGTATATAGAGTGACTCAGGCTGAGAGCCAGTGGTTGGAACCTCTATCACGTCCCCGCGCATAGAGTCTCGGTATATAGAGAGACTCAGGCTGAGAGCCAGTGGTTGGAACCTCTATCACGTCCCCGCGCATAGAGTCTCGGTATATAGAGAGACTCAGGCTGAGAGCCAGTGGTTGGAACCTCTATCACGTCCCGGCGCACAGAGTCTCGGTATATAGAGAGACTCAGGCTGAGAGCCAGTGGTTGGAACCTCTATCACGTCCCGGCGCTATAATGCAGAGTCTCGGTATATAGAGTGACTCAGGCTGAGAGCCAGTGGTTGGAACCTCTATCACGTCCCGGCGCACAGAGTCTCGGTATATAGAGAGACTCAGGCTGAGAGCCAGTGGTTGGAACCTCTATCACGTCCCGGCGCTATAATGCAGAGTCTCGGTATATAGAGTGACTCAGGCTGAGAGCCAGTGGTTGGAACCTCTATCACGTCCCGGCGCATAGAGTCTCGGTATATAGAGCGACTCAGGCTGAGAGCCAGTGGTTGGAACCTCTATCACGTCCCGGCGCATAGAGTCTCGGTATATAGAGCGACTCAGGCTGAGAGCCAGTGGTTGGAACCTCTATCACGTCCCCGCGCATAGAGTCTCGGTATATAGAGAGACTCAGGCTGAGAGCCAGTGGTTGGAACCTCTATCACGTCCCCGCGCATAGAGTCTCGGTATATAGAGCGACTCAGGCTGAGAGCCAGTGGTTGGAACCTCTATCACGTCCCGGCGCATAGAGTCTCGGTATATAGAGCGACTCAGGCTGAGAGCCAGTGGTTGGAACCTCTATCACGTCCCCGCGCATAGAGTCTCGGTATATAGAGAGACTCCAGCTGAGAGCCAGTGGTTGGAACCTCTATCACGTCCCCGCGCATAGAGTCTCGGTATATAGAGAGACTCGAGCTGAGAGCCAGTGGTTGGAACCTCTATCACGTCCCGGCGCATAGAGTCTCGGTATATAGAGCGACTCAGGCTGAGAGCCAGTGGTTGGAACCTCTATCACGTCCCCGCGCATAGAGTCTCGGTATATAGAGAGACTCCAGCTGAGAGCCAGTGGTTGGAACCTCTATCACGTCCCGGCGCATAGAGTCTCGGTATATAGAGCGACTCGAGCTGAGAGCCAGTGGTTGGAACCTCTATCACGTCCCGGCGCTATAATGCAGAGTCTCGGTATATAGAGCGACTCAGGCTGAGAGCCAGTGGTTGGAACCTCTATCACGTCCCCGCGCATAGAGTCTCGGTATATAGAAAGACTCCAGCTGAGAGCCAGTGGTTGGAACCTCTATCACGTCCCGGCGCATAGAGTCTCGGTATATAGAGCGACTCGAGCTGAGAGCCAGTGGTTGGAACCTCTATCACGTCCCGGCGCTATAATGCAGAGTCTCGGTATATAGAGCGACTCAGGCTGAGAGCCAGTGGTTGGAACCTCTATCACGTCCCGGCGCTATAATGCAGAGTCTCGGTATATAGAGCGACTCAGGCTGAGAGCCAGTGGTTGGAACCTCTATCACGTCCCGGCGCTATAATGCAGAGTCTCGGTATATAGAGCGACTCAGGCTGAGAGCCAGTGGTTGGAACCTCTATCACGTCCCCGCGCATAGAGTCTCGGTATATAGAGAGACTCGAGCTGAGAGCCAGTGGTTGGAACCTCTATCACGTCCCCGCGCATAGAGTCTCGGTATATAGAGAGACTCCAGCTGAGAGCCAGTGGTTGGAACCTCTATCACGTCCCGGCGCATAGAGTCTCGGTATATAGAGCGACTCAGGCTGAGAGCCAGTGGTTGGAACCTCTATCACGTCCCCGCGCATAGAGTCTCGGTATATAGAGCGACTCAGGCTGAGAGCCAGTGGTTGGAACCTCTATCACGTCCCGGCGCATAGAGTCTCGGTATATAGAGCGACTCAGGCTGAGAGCCAGTGGTTGGAACCTCTATCACGTCTCGGCGCATAGAGTCTCGGTATATAGAGCGACTCAGGCTGAGAGCCAGTGGTTGGAACCTCTATCACGTCCCGGCGCATAGAGTCTCGGTATATAGAGAGACTCAGGCTGAGAGCCAGTGGTTGGAACCTCTATCACGTCCCGGCGCATAGAGTCTCGGTATATAGAGAGACTCAGGCTGAGAGCCAGTGGTTGGAACCTCTATCACGTCCCCGCGCATAGAGTCTCGGTATATAGAGCGACTCAGGCTGAGAGCCAGTGGTTGGAACCTCTATCACGTCCCGGCGCTATAATGCAGAGTCTCGGTATATAGAGCGACTCAGGCTGAGAGCCAGTGGTTGGAACCTCTATCACGTCCCGGCGCATAGAGTCTCGGTATATAGAGCGACTCAGGCTCAGAGCCAGTGGTTGGAACCTCTATCACGTCCCGGCGCATAGAGTCTCGGTATATATAGCGACTCAGGCTGAGAGCCAGTGGTTGGAACCTCTATCACGTCCCGGCGCATAGAGTCTTGGTATATAGAGAGACTCGAGCTGAGAGCCAGTGGTTGGAACCTCTATCACGTCCCGGCGCATAGAGTCTCGGTATATAGAGCGACTCAGGCTCAGAGCCAGTGGTTGGAACCTCTATCACGTCCCGGCGCATAGAGTCTCGGTATATAGAGCGACTCAGGCTCAGAGCCAGTGGTTGGAACCTCTATCACGTCCCGGCGCATAGAGTCTCGGTATATATAGCGACTCAGGCTGAGAGCCAGTGGTTGGAACCTCTATCACGTCCCGGCGCATAGAGTCTCGGTATATAGAGCGACTCCAGCTGAGAGCCAGTGGTTGGAACCTCTATCACGTCCCGGCGCATAGAGTCTCGGTATATAGAGCGACTCCAGCTGAGAGCCAGTGGTTGGAACCTCTATCACGTCCCGGCGCATAGAGTCTCGGTATACAGAGCGACTCAGGCTGAGAGCCAGTGGTTGGAACCGCTATCACGTCCCGGCGCATAGAGTCTCGGTATATAGAGCGACTCAGGCTGAGAGCCAGTGGTTGGAACCTCTATCACGTCCCGGCGCATAGAGTCTCGGTATATAGAGCGACTCAGGCTGAGAGCCAGTGGTTGGAACCTCTATCACGTCCCGGCGCATAGAGTCTCGGTATATAGAGAGACTCGAGCTGAGAGCCAGTGGTTGGAACCTCTATCACGTCCCGGCGCTATAATGCAGAGTCTCGGTATATAGAGAGACTCAGGCTGAGAGCCAGTGGTTGGAACCTCTATCACGTCCCGGCGCATAGAGTCTCGGTATATAGAGCGACTCAGGCTGAGAGCCAGTGGTTGGAACCTCTATCACGTCCCGGCGCATAGAGTCTCGGTATATAGAGCGACTCCAGCTGAGAGCCAGTGGTTGGAACCTCTATCACGTCCCGGCGTATAGAGTCTCGGTATATAGAGCGACTCAGGCTGAGAGCCAGTGGTTGGAACCTCTATCACGTCCCCGCGCATAGAGTCTCGGTATATAGAGCGACTCCAGCTGAGAGCCAGTGGTTGGAACCTCTATCACGTCCCGGCGCTATAATGCAGAGTCTCGGTATATAGAGAGACTCAGGCTGAGAGCCAGTGGTTGGAACCTCTATCACGTCCCGGCGCATAGAGTCTCGGTATATAGAGCGACTCAGGCTGAGAGCCAGTGGTTGGAACCTCTATCACGTCCCGGCGCATAGAGTCTCGGTATATAGAGCGACTCCAGCTGAGAGCCAGTGGTTGGAACCTCTATCACGTCCCGGCGCATAGAGTCTCGGTATATAGAGCGACTCAGGCTGAGAGCCAGTGGTTGGAACCTCTATCACGTCCCCGCGCATAGAGTCTCGGTATATAGAGCGACTCCAGCTGAGAGCCAGTGGTTGGAACCTCTATCACGTCCCGGCGCATAGAGTCTCGGTATATAGAGCGACTCCAGCTGAGAGCCAGTGGTTGGAACCTCTATCACGTCCCGGCGCATAGAGTCTCGGTATATAGAGAGACTCCAGCTGAGAGCCAGTGGTTGAAACCTCTATCACGTCCCGGCGCTATAATGCAGAGTCTCGGTATATAGAGCGACTCAGGCTGAGAGCCAGTGGTTGGAACCTCTATCACGTCCCGGCGCACAGAGTCTTGGTATATAGAGAGACTCAGGCTGAGAGCCAGTGGTTGGAACCTCTATCACATCCCGGCGCACAGAGTCTTGGTATATAGAGAGACTCAGGCTGAGAGCCAGTGGTTGGAACCTCTATCACGTCCCGGCGCACAGAGTCTTGGTATATAGAGAGACTCAGGCTGAGAGCCAGTGGTTGGAACCTCTATCACGTCCCGGCGCACAGAGTCTTGGTATATAGAGAGACTCAGGCTGAGAGCCAGTGGTTGGAACCTCTATCACGTCCCCGCGCATAGAGTCTCGGTATATAGGGAGACTCAGGCTGAGAGCCAGTGGTTGGAACCTCTATCACGTCCCGGCGCTATAATGCAGAGTCTCGGTATACAATGCAGACGACACCGCCTCCGTGAGTTTTCCTATCGTGCTTTCCACAACATAACCAGGGAAAATCACAAAAATACTATCAACATCATCGCTTAGAAATGTTTCCCCTATGCACAGAATGTCCAGACCTCGATCAATCAGTAGGACGTTGACGTCGTCGATAGATGGCATCAGGTGATTCACATTCAGATGTTCCGCCTTGATGAGACGCGACGGCCTTGCAGCGGTCTCATCTGGTCGGTCTCCGCGACGGGCCATCCGCCGAGCCGTGAGACGGACCGGAGCGGCCAGGCATCGGTGTTCAGCGGGCTGAATGTGTCGCCTCCCAGCCGGTATAACGCGGCCGCGCCGCTGTTGGCAGCGGCGGCCGGCGCGCGTGCCTCGGTGTGTGCGCCAGGCCTGTGTAGAGCGCGGAGTATCCCGGCGCCCACGCTCCACCGGCTCCCGCGGCGGGGCGGCGGGGCGGCGGGGCGGCACCGGCCGACCACGGTCGGGGTGGCCGGGTGACCTGCCACAGGGGTCGGCACAGCGGCCACCGGGCCTGGTCCGCGAGAACATTGCGGACGGCCAGAGAGAGGTGCGCAGGTCGGCCAGAGAGTGGTGCGCAGGTCGGCCAGAGAGAGGTGCGCAGGTCGGCCAGAGAGTGGTGCGCAGGTCGGCCAGAGAGTGGTGCGCAGGTCGGTGGAGAGAGGTGCGCAGGTCGGCCAGAGAGTGGTGCGCAGGTCGGCCAGAGAGTGGTGCGCAGGTCGGTGGAGAGAGGTGCGCAGGTCGGCCAGAGAGTGGTGCGCAGGTCGGCCAGAGAGTGGTGCGCAGGTCGGTGGAGAGAGGTGCGCAGGTCGGCCAGAGAGTGGTGCGCAGGTCGGTGGAGAGAGGTGCGCAGGTCGGTGGAGAGAGGTGCGCAGGTCGGCCAGAAAGTGGTGCGCAGGTCGGTGGAGAGAGGTGCGCAGGTCGGCCAGAGAGTGGTGCGCAGGTCGGTGGAGAGAGGTGCGCAGGTCGGCCAGAGAGTGGTGCGCAGGTCGGTGGAGAGTGGTGCGCAGGTCGGTGGAGAGAGGTGCGCAGGTCGGTGGAGAGAGGTGCGCAGGTCGGCCAGAGAGTGGTGCGCAGGTCGGTGGAGAGAGGTGCGCAGGTCGGCCAGAGAGTGGTGCGCAGGTCGGTGGAGAGAGGTGCGCAGGTCGGCCAGAGAGTGGTGCGCAGGTCGGTGGAGAGTGGTGCGCAGGTCGGTGGAGAGAGGTGCGCAGGTCGGCCAGAGAGTGGTGCGCAGGTCGGTGGAGAGAGGTGCGCAGGTCGGTGGAGAGTGGTGCGCAGGTCGGCCAGAGAGTGGTGCGCAGGTCGGTGGAGAGAGGTGCGCAGGTCGGCCAGAGAGTGGTGCGCAGGTCGGTGGAGAGAGGTGCGCAGGTCGGCCAGAGAGTGGTGCGCAGGTCGGTGGAGAGAGGTGCGCAGGTCGGCCAGAGAGTGGTGCGCAGGTCGGTGGAGAGTGGTGCGCAGGTCGGTGGAGAGAGGTGCGCAGGTCGGCCAGAGAGTGGTGCGCAGGTCGGTGGAGAGAGGTGCGCAGGTCGGTGGAGAGTGGTGCGCAGGTCGGCCAGAGAGTGGTGCGCAGGTCGGTGGAGAGAGGTGCGCAGGTCGGCCAGAGAGTGGTGCGCAGGTCGGTGGAGAGAGGTGCGCAGGTCGGCCAGAGAGTGGTGCGCAGGTCGGTGGAGAGAGGTGCGCAGGTCGGCCAGAGAGTGGTGCGCAGGTCGGTGGAGAGTGGTGCGCAGGTCGGTGGAGAGAGGTGCGCAGGTCGGCCAGAGAGTGGTGCGCAGGTCGGTGGAGAGAGGTGCGCAGGTCGGTGGAGAGTGGTGCGCAGGTCGGCCAGAGAGTGGTGCGCAGGTCGGTGGAGAGAGGTGCGCAGGTCGGCCAGAGAGTGGTGCGCAGGTCGGTGGAGAGAGGTGCGCAGGTCGGCCAGAGAGTGGTGCGCAGGTCGGTGGAGAGTGGTGCGCAGGTCGGTGGAGAGAGGTGCGCAGGTCGGCCAGAGAGTGGTGCGCAGGTCGGTGGAGAGAGGTGCGCAGGTCGGTGGAGAGTGGTGCGCAGGTCGGCCAGAGAGTGGTGCGCAGGTCGGTGGAGAGAGGTGCGCAGGTCGGTGGAGAGTGGTGCGCAGGTCGGCCAGAGAGTGGTGCGCAGGTCGGTGGAGAGAGGTGCGCAGGTCGGCCAGAGAGTGGTGCGCAGGTCGGTGGAGAGTGGTGCGCAGGTCGGCCAGAGAGTGGTGCGCAGGTCGGTGGAGAGAGGTGCGCAGGTCGGCCAGAGAGTGGTGCGCAGGTCGGTGGAGAGAGGTGCGCAGGTCGGTGGAGAGAGGTGCGCAGGTCGGCCAGAGAGTGGTGCGCAGGTCGGTGGAGAGAGGTGCGCAGGTCGGTGGAGAGAGGTGCGCAGGTCGGCCAGAGAGTGGTGCGCAGGTCGGTGGAGAGAGGTGCGCAGGTCGGTGGAGAGTGGTGCGCAGGTCGGCCAGAGAGTGGTGCGCAGGTCGGTGGAGAGAGGTGCGCAGGTCGGCCAGAGAGTGGTGCGCAGGTCGGTGGAGAGTGGTGCGCAGGTCGGCCAGAGAGTGGTGCGCAGGTCGGTGGAGAGAGGTGCGCAGGTCGGCCAGAGAGTGGTGCGCAGGTCGGTGGAGAGTGGTGCGCAGGTCGGTGGAGAGAGGTGCGCAGGTGCGCAGGTCGGTGGATGATGGTGGAGCATGACGTCAGCTGGCCAATGGTGCTGATTGGTGCAGAGGAGTCTACCGAAACCGGTAGAATGCCGGTACCAGCTGCGAGGGCCCTCCTCCACCGTGGGCGAGACCATGGGTGAAAAGTCATATCACCACGAATTAAGCATGCGATGAGCACGATGTCACTGTAAATCCTGTTAGACCTCCTTGTCACTGTCTTACCCGGGTTTCTGCACAGTTTCAACACTAGATACGTCCTGGTTTCACCGATATCACGATAAATTCAAGAGCGTCACACAAGCCGGCCGCCATATTCAAGCGCGCAGCCTCCGGCTCCGGCCCCGGCTACTAACTATTCCGGGTCCGGCTCCGGCTCCGGCTACTAACTATTCCGGGTCCGGCTCCGGCTCCGTTTACTAACTATTCCGGGTTCGGTTCCGGCTCCGGCTACTAACTATTCCGGGTTCGAGTCCGGCTCCGGCTCCTATTGCGGGTTTGAGTCCGGCTTGAAGCCTACTTCTCGCCGAAGAGACGTGACCCCCGTGACTGATATGTAGATAGATAGATAGATAACTCAGCTCAGGCTGGCCGACCAGTTTGGATGAACAGTTCAGACGAGCCCATGAACGTCTTAGTTCATGGGTTCATGGGCTCATGGGCTCATATCATCTTATAACGCAGCGTAACGTTTTTTTAAAAAAAATCCTGAAGAGATCTACACAGAGCCGAATGCTTCCAATGGCTTGAACCTACCATCACGCGCAGGCACGCATTATGTGTTGCCAGGTATGGTGCGAATTTAACTCCCATTGGATTAACCGTTCTTTTGCATATTACCAATCACTTGACTAGGATGAAGACATGGTATAGTGATATGATGGTATCGTCCAAACAGTGCCACTCCGCCCGCATCTCTGCAGACTGAGCCCGTTACATGTCGACACGTCCCTGGCGCCGCGGTGTTATGATGCTGCTGAACAAGCATAGTGCATTGCATGACACGTGAGGCTGTTTGACTCTGAACATGCTGACCTGACTCTGAACAGTGCATTGCATGACACGTGAGGCTGTTTCGGGTTTGCGGTGAAACACTCGCATACATACCGTCGTAATGAGACACTTGTTTGGACTAAATGCTGTATTCACTTTACCTTAATTTGTGATCTAAACCATTCATGAATAAAAGGCGCAGCCATTATCAGTGGCTCGGGGTTAAACCGTGTCAAAGTCAGGTATCATTTAAGGTAGTTTAGAAAGGCTCATACATTCGAAATTTGAGTTTTGTGACAAATAGCTTTTTGTGTTGGATTGTGGGAAAAGGGATTCCCTGAAGCTTGATTTCAGTTGTATTCGTCTGGGCTGGCTATGATACACGGCATAGCATAGCGATAACTCGTATTGTTCCGGAGCGGTGGGGAGGGGGAAGGGGGAGTATTGAGAATATGATACAAGAGCCAGAAGTTTGTGCCTCGCCATACTTTCTGGTCCCAAGCTTGACCATTGCATAATGCCAGTTAAAATATCAAAACATCATTTTTGAAGTCTACAAACGCAATGCATATTGTCCTACTATTGTTTCTACAAATATCATAGTCCAAAATATTTATAATGGGAGCATGAACGTTCTTTCTTCGCATATTGGATTAATTTTGTTCGACGTTTTTTTGGGGCACAGGTAACAGTGCTGTTCAGCCTTCTTCATTTAGTCGTCTCGGCTTATTCCTGTCCTGTATTGTGATTTGTATATGAACATTTACTGCCAGTGCAATATTAAGAGAGTTATCGCACCACGAACATTCGCGCTAAGAAATAGCTTTGGTCGGAGGTAAACATCGCCCTTCTTTGGTTCGTCTTCTTTTTCTTATGGCCATCTCCGGCTGCAACAGTAAGAAGTTGTGGCAAACTTAGCACGCTGTCTCGGCCAGTTTTGTTTGGCCTGATCCGTAATACGGAAAGTTTGTGGAAAAACGGCAAGGGAGATTTTCTTACCCACGTCACAGAGTTTTGCTAATCCTCGACCTGCCTCAGCCTAAAATCAGCTTCTGGTTGGTGCGAGATTGCAGACATTGCAGACATTGCCGCAGTGTGTGTCTGCGGCCTGCGGATTAGGCCTGAGGCTTGTAGAGTGTTCTGCAAATCTCCGTTGTCTGCAGACGACACAGATGCTCTCCGTTTATTTTACCAGCCTCGTGAAAGCTATTTGTCATGCCTACAAATAGCTGCCACATGGCTTAGCTGTCTGGATGATGATGTTTGGATTAAATATACAATACTTAATTCAGCTGCCCATTAACCCCCGGCGTTAAAATATCCTCTTTCAAAGCATCGTTGACCGTAACTTAATGGCATCATTGCAATTTAGTTTGGAGCAACTGTTGCTATCAAAACGGTTTCATTTCACTCAAATGTGAAAACATATTTTCATACACCCATTCTCGATATTTTCTAGTCACACCATTGTCTCACAATACCAAGACGTTCATCTTATTCTCGCCCTGCAGTTGCATCATTTTAGTTGTGAGCTCGTGTCAACAAGCCCGTCTGCAGTAGTTGATTGATGAGACTTAAAACAATCGTGAATGACGCTCAGTAAACACGAGTTTGACCTACATAGGTACTAAGAAGTACCGTGTATATACTAGCGATCATCACACCGAGGGAGTTCCTCGATACAAGATGATTCTTAATTCGTACCGAACCCCGCGCCAATGGTTAGCTGTCGTTATTACAACCAGTAAAACGCCTTTTTGGGCGATGACCGAGCGAGCGCGCTCTGGTAAAGCTAAAACAGGTTTGAAATATGAAACGGTAAGGGAGCACACGTGGTTACGAGCGAGCGCGAAGCGCTCGCTCGTCTTTCCGTGGTATATGGGAACAATCTGAATATGAGCGGCCCGGCCCGGCCCGACCCGTGGCGACGCTTTTGAGAAGCTCATATCTCTGCAACCACACGTCCGATGGACAAGCTGATTTCTTTGCTGAGCAGCCCCGCCCAACCTACCCTGTTTGAGACCAGTACCGACTCATGTGGGTGACTACCACTGCGCGTGGCGCGTGCCGCGTGAGGGGTGTTGAAAAGTGTTTTCTCGTAAAAACTCTGCAACCGCTGGGCCGATTGTGTTCCAATTTGGTGTATGGTTAGGGACCTCTCAGCCGCCACTTTCCCACATGTCAGGGGTGGGGTGCCTCTGCACGTGCGCACGTGCACACCCCTATTCTATATCTCAGGAACGGTTGAGCCGATTGTGGTCAAATTTGGTGTGTGGTTAAGGACCCCTCCGCCGCCGCCTACCCACAAGTCATGGGTGGGGTGGGGTGCCTCTGCACGTGCGCACGTGCGCACCTTTTTTGTATCTCAGGAACTACTTGCCCGATCGGGTTGAAATTCACCATACATTTATTTCGCGCTCGCTCGTTCATCGCCAACTACGGCGCCTTACTGGTAGTAACACAGTCATTTTAGTCCTCCTGAAAAATTGCCAGGGCGCAATGCATGCAATATAAAAACTAAGTTGTATTATGAATTGTTCATGATCTCCTTTCCAAACACGCCAAAAGGGAGTGCGTCTTGAGCGTTGCATGCTTCAGCGTATAAATCAATGCTTAAAATAATACAGCCATTTTTTTTATCAAGAATCATTTTAGCAAGGTTTTTTGTTCATTTCGATGTTCGCGTTTGCCAACTGCCAAGTGCCACGCGCTGTGGTACCACCTCTATCAGAACGCACCATACCAAAAACAAAATTGATTTGATGGACCTATCCAATGGTGAAGACCCAATCTCAATCGGAGCAGTGGTTGCAAAGTTATTAGCTTCAGAAAAGCGTCTGTATGGCCGGGTCGGGCAGGGTCAAATGTAAATGTGTCTAGTAAGTTGACAAGAAACCTCACGGGCGCTTCGCGCTCACTCGGTAACTATATATCTCCGCTAGTCATATTTGAGGCTTACATAATAGACGGTCAATCCTTGGGTTAAGTGACAGCTCTATTTGTTTGTATTTTAAATTTATGGCCTAGAGTGCTCCTATACCACGGTTGTTTACGAACTAATGTCTCCATAGGGAATAGGTTCCTCTGAAATAATTGAGATGCTGTGTAAAACACAACCTTAGTAAAAGAAACAGCGCAATGATTCACGAGGCCACTTAAAGTGGGCATCTAATAATTACATTTGGTATGATGGATAGACCACTTATGTTGAATATTGTTCTGAAGTATATTGAGCGTATTACACGTATTGTTTACTAGCTCGAAAGTAAGATTGAATAACAGTGTCTGTTGCTCTTAAATATTTAATTGAGAAACTAAGGGCGTTTGAAAGCCTGCAAAGCCTGCAGTGATGGCGAACGTTTTAGCATCGGCGCTGGTGTCTGAACAGGTAGCTCAGGTCGTCAGCCATCACTGACGTTAGTGTCACTGGGAGTTATTTATTTATTTTTCTCTGAAACCCGTGCAACTGAAATATATTGGTCCCGACTCCTGTCTAATAACTTTAAAATATAATTAAAATTAACCATGAATCTATGACACATTGTTTCTTTTCGGGATATATTAGTTCCGATCGATAGCACGTAGTCAGCTATGCCATATTTTGTCTTTTTCGGTCCAGATCGTCGTGACGATGATGATGCTTGGGGCTTAAAGGGAACTGTTCACCTTGTTTTTTGCTTAATATATACCGTACCACAAGTATCCGTCCCGTCTCCCATCGCTGATTGGCTGATGTGTTGCCCTTATAAGGGACACGGAGCGGGATTTCCTTGACAGATTGCTTAATAGTTGGCATGTTGAGGTCAAAAACACGAATATAGCTCTGGTTTGGACCATAGATGGATATTTGTGGAGAAAAAGTGAGTTTCTCTTTGCATGACACGTGACGTCATTCAACACCAGTGGGTGGACCTGACCTGACTCTGGCTCCTCCTGCCGCCTACTACAGTCTCTGACAAGGTGCCGCCTTGCCGCCCGGGCGGCTGAGCGGATATTGACGAGGCGTCGTGATCAGATACTACATGCCAGAGAGTGTAGGATGTAACGTCAACAAATCAGCCAATCAGCGATGGAGTACGATGCCTGCTTGTGCACGTGGTACGGTAACGGTACATATTACACGCTGATAAGGTGGACTGTTTCCTTTAAGGGCGCCGCAACAAAATAGTTATAATGTCGCCCATGGTCCAAATCGTCGTTGTTTGTTGACCGACTAAGATCTGTCGCCGCGGTCGGTCGGAACGCCTCGCGCGGGTCCGCCCATCGCCTATACGGATACATTCCACCAGAGTAGCGTAATTGATGTGCCCGGCACACCGTCGTTATGTAACTCGCTTCATCACATGGTATCATATGGGTGATGGTATCTGGAAAGGCGAAGGACGCCAGCAGCTATTAGAGCAGGATGGCGATTGTTACTTTATTATGGCCAACGGACGGAGACATCGCAGTTTTGTATGTGTGAAATTCGTGTGAAGAGAGCAGCATTGCTCTTAATTTCTCAACGGCTCGGCGCCCGTAAACGCCAATTATTATCATCATCATCTCAACCGCATTACTCACCGGTTTGCGATTGGGCTTGGTGAGCATGCGATCTGTCTGGAAGCTGTCACCATGTTAGAGATGAACTGCAGTCACCGTAGTGTATGATGATAATTTTTTGCTTACAATATTTTTCTGTGAGTGCTATTTTTGTTTGCCGTCAGCCTAAAACGATCAGCATTTTATTTTTTATTTTCGGTAAATGTAGTTTTGCGATCACCCGTGTACCACTAAGCGACCCCACGTGTGTGGCCTGCCCGTTATCCTCCTAAACGACATGAGTGGCGATTAAATTGACAGGCGAAGCGTAAATAAATACGACTGGAAGTGGTCGCACTGACTCGCTGCCACTGCCACATCTCCTCACCTGGCTAACGTCAAGTTTTTGACGCTTACATCGCCTGTGAAGTTCCGATTCTCTGACACTTACACCTACTAAGCGGACGTGGCGTCTCTCAGTTGATGGTGAAACTATTTATCCGTCCACTTTGCCGTCTGTTGTGCCTCTGAGCCGCCTCCGGGCGTCATCCCGGGCCACGTCAGCTGTGGTATGATGTGGCATGATGTGGCTGTGTTTGTGTTGCTGACGTCAGCCGGTTACCAGTGAGTCGTCTGAGACGACAGCGGACGTCAATCTAGAGACGACTCGTCTAGAGACGACTCGTCTCGAGACCGGCGTCCGCCGTCACCGCGGCGGACGACACGTCACGTCTCCGGACCGGACACCTACAGACGCTGCTGGCGGTCACTTTTCTGGGAGGAGAGGTAGTAGGGGTCCAATTTACAAAACGAGAGCAACACTGGATTCTGATGAGGTCCCATCTGCTTCCGGTTTACTATGTATACGGATTCGAAAATGTTTGGACGCAGGAATGGACGGACACCAGTGAAGAAGTTCAGCTAGATTATTTTCGTAACTATCTCTCTCACCTTCTGTGGTGCCTCACACTTCGTGTATTTGTTTTGCATCCATTATTTCGAGCGTGAGTACGAAATAATGTATTAAACATGAGAATGGGATGACAGGCGAAGTTGCCCACCCCTCCACAATCACATTCATGGCGGCTCTCCTTGTCCAATCGCTCTGTACCAGCGTCGTTCCCGTGACGCATATGTAGTTCGCCGTCACCTGTCAGGGCGGCGACAATGTGCTCAACATCATTGCTGACGTCATCTCGCCAATATAAACTGTTCTGATGACGTCTCGTCTGTTATCTGAACTGCTCTGAAGGCGTCACCTGGACAAACGACGAAGTTGACCCGCTGTCACTGCGTCACTATCTGAGCTATTTCTGGTGACGTCATCTGACCGACCTGAGCTGCCCTTGTGACGTCATCTCGTTCTGACCGATTTGGCCTCCCCAGCTCTGCTGACACACGTGTCAGCTGAAGCAGGTGTCACCGTGTCAGCTGAAGCACGTGTTACCACCTCAACTGAAGCACGTGTTACCACCTTAACTGAAGCACGTGTTACCGTGTCAACTGAAGCACGTGTTACCGTGTCAGCTGAAGCACGTGTTACCGTGTCAGCTAAAGCACGTGTTACCGTGTCAGCTGAAGCACGTGTTACCGTGTCAGCTGAAGCACGTGTCACCACCTCAGCTGTAGCACGTGTCACCACCTCAGCTGAAGCACGTGTTACCACCTCAGCTGAAGCACGTGTTACCACCTCAGCGGGGCGTGTAACAGCGGCAACGATCTGCCGCTGCACGCAGACGACTCCGCTGGCATCATCGCCTACGCGGATGACGTCCAGATATACATCACAGGCCCACCGAGAGAACTCTGTCAACTTATTCGATCACTGGAAGACAGCCTGTCTGTTGTCTCTAACTGGTATAGCAAAAACGGTCTTAAAATCAACGCAGCAAAAACACAGTTCATCGTGCTCGTCACTCGTGAAATGACTCGGCGCATTCCTCTGATCAGTATTGCCTTCTCCGGCTCGACCATCACCTGCTCGGACACGGTCAAAAACCTTGGGGTGTGGTTTGACAGTGACATGACGTTCGCCACGCATACAAACCACGTAATACGGCGGTGTACCGGCACTCTGTGTGGGCTGAGCCACAGCAGACACAGTCTCCCTCAGTCAGTGATGGCTACACTGGTACAAGTGTGTGTGTGTGTGTGTGTGTGTGTGTGTGTGTGTGTGTGTGTGTGTGTGTGTGTGTGTGTGTGTGTGTGTGTGTGTGTGTGTGTGTGTGTGTGTGTGTGTGCGTGTGCGTGTGCGTGTGCGTGTGCGTGTGCGTGTGCGTGTGCGTGTGCGTGTGCGTGTGCGTGTGCGTGTGCGTGTGCGTGTGCGTGCGTGTGCGTGTGCGTGTGCGTGTGCGTGTGCGTGTGCGTGTGCGTGTGCGTGCGTGTGCGCGTGCGCGTGCGTGTGCGCGTGCGCGTGCGTGTGCGGTGCGTGTGCGGTGCGTGTGCGGTGCGTGTGCGTGTGCGTGTGCGTGCTTCGCTTCATAAACACGCTTCTTTTGCCGGCCAGGTGACGGGGCTATGGAAGACATTCTCTTGTCAGACCCGACCAGTGACCCGCTACTGGTGCAATGGGCATCAGAGCTGCTATCTTGGAACCCAAACGCTCTCAGATTGTAGGCTTCAAAGTTAAAAAGGTCTTTGCTGATTGCAGAGACGTTGTCCAGGTTTCCATAAGCTATTTGTGACTTCTCAAATTGCTCAAAAACGGAGAAGAATTTATGTCAAATTTGTATTTGCGACGAAGCATTCGGGTTTCAGCCCCCTGGTTGTGCTTTATCGGGCAGCTTGAAACCAAAACAACTGAAATGACAAATCGTTGCTTTATTGCGAAATCTGTTCGTTACTGTGCGTCGACTTCTATTGCCGTTTCGAAACACTGGGCATTGGGCCATATGTGTTTTCGAGTAAAGGAATCTTGTGTTTTCGGACTAGGGTTCATGTGGGCTGATGTTTTACATCCGCCGCCCGGCTTCTGCCAGCCCACCGGCTCCAGCTCCCCGGCTCCAGCTTCAGCTCCCCGGCTCCAGCTCCAGCTCCCCGGCTCTAGCTCCAGCCCACCGGCTCCAGCTCCCCGGCTCCAGCTCCAGCTCCCCGGCTCCAGCTCCAGCTCCAGCTCCCCGTACGCTGCTCAGCTCCAACGACAGCGCTGCCCAGCTCCAGTCATGATGTCTCTCAGCTGTGTCAGCCTCAGCTGTATCAGCCTCAGCTGTGTCAGCCTCAGCTGTGTCAGCCTCAGCTCTGTCAGCCTCAGCTCTGTCAGGCCTCAGCTCTGTCAGCCTCAGCTGTGTCAGCCTCAGCTCTGCCAGGCCTCAGCTCTGTCAGGCCTCAGCTGTGTCAGCCTCAGCTGTGTCAGCCTCAGCTGTGTCAGCCTCAGCTCTGTCAGGCCTCAGCTCTGTCAGCCTCAGCTGTGTCAGCCTCAGCTGTGTCAGGCGTCACGGCCGTCTGTAATGTCGGGTCACGGTCGGCCGCCGTCTCGGCGCCGTGACAGCTTCGTCACAGAGCCGCGCCAGTAAACCGGCGCCGGCTCCTGATATGTAGGGGTCGGGCCGGGTGTCAGGTGCAGGGGCGCCTGTACCGAGAGTTCCGGGCCGCGCCAGGTGGAAGGAGCTGAACTCAGGGCTTAGGACACGCGCACCCGGCTAATGGGGACGGTGTGAGCTTTTCAGTTTTACGGGTTACATCATCGGACATCGGACTCTGCGGACTTTCACAATCTTGCCAAGGTGGTGAACCGGACGAACATCTGGCTCGAGCTGTATCGAGCTGAGTTGTATCGATCGCCTCTGATGACCGTTCGAAGAGGGATTTCTTCGATGATGAAACATCTGTGTGATACTTTGCTTCTGTAAATTCGAATGGTATTTCTCGCTTAAAGGGAAATAATGACATTTTCCCACAAAAATGGAGTTATTACTTGAAATCGACAGCCGAGACCAAAATATAGTGTAAATTCATCACATTTTGCATACAAACTTTCCTACCGAAAGATATTTCAAGTTAAAGTTGATAGCATTCCACACTTTTAACGACCGGTACTTGCAAGTACTTTTGGTCCTCATCAAACTGCGGGCTTTTCCCGTATTGCTTTTTTACGCAATGGAGTGAAAAAATACATTTTGCGTTCTGCTTGTTGTGATTATATGCCCGACGATCCTCTACAATTAACAGCCATTGAACAAAAAGGTATCAAAATTTGCAGTTAATGATGCATATAACGGCGCCCTAGTTCGTAGTAGCGACTCTCATTTGTGAAAATTGCTTCATTTATTTTCAACATTAGGAGTTTTGAATAGTTTTGTCTCTGGCTGTATATTCCACTATGTTTTATATTGTCATGAAACAAAGCAAAATCCCCAAAAAATTAACAAACAATACAAAAACTGGCAATTCAATCGAAAGCTCATCGATGCACATCGACGGCGACCTATTTAGTGTCTTCGATTTGTTTAGAGGTAATTCAACAACGTTAAACAGATTGATACAAAAGCGTGTGTCGCTTTCCAATAGTGGAGGGAAATACCGATCATCAACTCCTTAAAGGGAGATAATTATCTTTTTATTTTGCTAGCAACAATTTATTTGGCTGCCGTTATGGTATTCAAATGTTGTTATCTAAATTTAAGAATTAAATACAATTATTCCCTAATTCAAAGTTGGAAGTTTGGGAAAATTAATAATCGGTATTTTCCCTCCACTATTGGAAAGTGCGACATCTGGCGCTTTTGCATCAATCTGTTCAACGTTGTTGAATGGGCACTTGTAAACAAATCGCCGACACTAAATAGGCCGCCGTAGTTTAGCTTGGCACCGGCCGGCCGATGCCAAGCTAAACTGCCGATGTCAATGTACTTTTTTCAAATGATTGTTGATTGTTCATACAATTTTGGCACATATTCGCAAAAGATAGAGTACAGGAAACATATTGCATACCTTCATGATAAATAAAATGCGTAGGGAGGCTAATTTACTGAATTCGTTACCGAGTACTTGCTGAGTACCGACCGATATAAGCGTGGATCGCTTATCGGTAGGAAACTGCCAATATCTTTCGGTAGTAATGTTTATATGCAAAATGTGATGAATTTACATCATATTTTGGCATCGTCTATCGATTTCAGGTGCTAACTCCATTTTTGTGGAAAAAGGTGATTATCTCCCTTTAAAGGGAAACAATTACCTTTTGATTTTGTTAGTAACAATTTATTTGGCTACCGTTATGGTATTCAAATGATGTGATCTAAATTTAAGAATTAAATACAATTATTCCCGAATTTAAAGTTGGAAGTTTGGGAAATTCATGATCTGTATTTTCCCTCCACTATTGGAAAGCGACACGACAACACGACACACGACACGCTTTTGTATCAATCTGTTCAAAGTTGTTGAATGGGCACTTATAAATCAATCGCCGACGCTAAATATGTCGCCGTCGACGTGCATCGATGAGCTTCCGATTTAATTGCCAGTTTTTGTATTGTTTGTTAATTGTAAAGGATGGGTGGGCAATCACAACAAGCAGAACGCAAAATATATTTTCCACACCATTGCGTAAAAAGCAATACGGGAAAAGCCCGGAGTTTGATGGAAACCGAAAAGTAACTTGCAAGTACCGGTCGTTAAAAGCGTGGAACGTTTATCAAGTTTAGCTTGAAATATCTCTCGGAAGGAATTTTTATATGCAAAATGCGATGAATTTACATCATATTTTGGCCTCGTCTGTCGATTTCAAGTGCTAACTCCATTTTTGTGGGAAAATGTAATTAGTTCCCTTTAAGAAGTATATGTACTTGCTTTTTAATTTCTCAAAACTTCCAACTTTGAATTAGGGAATAATTTTATTTAATTCTTAAATTTATGTCACATCATTTTAATACCATAACGGTAGCCAAAGGAATTGTTGCTAACAAAATAAAAAGGTAATTATTTCCCTTTAAAGGGAAATAATTACCTTTTTTATTTTTTTTGCAACAATTTCAGGCTACCGTTATGGTTTAAAAATGATGTGATCTAAATTTAAGAGTGAAATACAATTATTCCCTAATTCAAAGTTGGAAGTTTGGACAAATTAAAAAGCAAGTACATTCTTTCGGAGTTCATGATCGGTGTTTTCCCTCCACTAACGAAACTCGACATATCTGGCGCTTTTGTATCAATCTGTTCAACGTTGAATACCTCCTCACCTCTCAACAAATCGCATACATTAAATAGGTCGCCGTCCGGGGCCAAACTAAACTGCCGATTTCAATGCACGTTTTTCAAATGCTTGTTGATTGTTCATAAAAGTTTGGCACATATTCGCAAAAGATAGAGTGCAGGAAACATATTGCATACTTTCATGATAAATCACAATGCGTAGGGAGGCTAATAGGACGTAGGAGGTTGACTTTGAATCACAATATATTTTTCACAACCTTCACAACTTTGAATTACAATATATTTTGGTCTCGTCTATCGATTTCATGCAATAACTCTATTTTTGTAGGAAAATGTCATTATTTCCCTTTAAAGGAAAATATTCACCTTTTTATCTACTTTTCTGCATTATCTTATGCATCGTGTATGGTATCAAATTGATCGAGTCTCAATTTAAAAATGAAATCAGAACTTTCTATATTTCTATGTTTTTTTTTGGGGGGGGGGAGAAATTTAACAAACAAGTAGGCACATATACTTCTTTCGGAGTTCATGATCGGTGTTTTCCCTTCACGATTTGGAAGCGCGAGATATCTGGCGCTTTTCTTTCTTTTGATAACGTCTCTGATTGGTCCCTGAAACAAATCACCGACACGCCGTAGCGTGCCCAAGTGAACTTCCGATTTCATTGCCAGTTTGTGTTTATTGTTTGTTGATTTTGTGTTATCTAAATTATTATTTTTCATGATAAGCTAAAGCATAGTGTTGTAAACAGCCAGAGACAAAACTATACAAAACGCCTAATGTTGAAAACAAATGAACCAATTTGCAAAAATTGAGGGTCGCAACCACTAACTAGGCCGTCGTAGCGTGCCCAAGTTAACTGCTAATTTGGTTACCTTATTATGCAATGTTTGTTGATTGTTAAGGATAGTAGGGCACATAATCACAGACTAGAGTGTGAAGACATATTTTCCATACAATTTTGTCAAAAAACAATACGAGACAAGCCCGGAATTCGAAATTCGTTACCAAGTACTTGCAAGTACTGGTCGTTATAAGCGTGGATCGCCTATCAACTTTGACTTGAAATATCTCTCGGTAGGAATTGTTATATGCAAAATGTGACAAACTTACACATTATTTTGGTCTCGTCTATCGATTTCAAGTAATAATTCCATTTTTGTTGTGGGAAAAGGTGAATATTTCTCTTTTTAGGATTTTTCAACACTAACAACGAAATGGCTTTCACACGAAAGCTCACACACGCATATGTTTATATTTGTTGCAGATTCTTGCAAAACAATTGTATGTTGAGCCTTCACATGTCTGTCAAAATGACTAGCTCCAAATCGGAAAGAGGTAGGAAGCCGTCCCGACTTGGAACACACATGCCCAGTGTGACACTTGTCTGACACCAGCGTCGTGTCTGACACCAGCGTCGTGTCTGACACCCGCGTCGTGTCTGACACCGGCGTCGTGTCCGACACCAGCGTCGTGTCCGACACCAGCGTCGTGTCCGACACCAGCGTCGTGTCTGACACCAGCGTCGTGTCTGACACCCGCGTCGTGTCTGACACCAGCGTCGTGTCCGACACCAGCGTCGTGTCCGACACCAGCGTCGTGTCCGACACCAGCGTCGTGTCTGACGCCCGCGTCGTGTCTGACACCAGCGTCGTGTCCGACACCAGCGTCGTGTCTGACACCAGCGTCGTGTCTGACACCCGCGTCGTGTCTGACACCAGCGTCGTGTCCGACACCAGCGTCGTGTCCGACACCAGCGTCGTGTCTGACACGACACCAGCGTCGTGTCCGACACCAGCGTCGTGTCTGACACCGGCGTCGTGTCTGACACCCGCGTCGTGTCTGACACCAGCGTCTGACAGCTCTGTCTGACACCCGCGTCGTGTCTGACACCGGCGTCTGACAGCTCTGTCTGACACCGCCCGCTTCACCAGTCTGACGGCGTCGGTCGCCCGCCCGTCTCCGTCAGCTGAAGTCATCAGATCGCGCCTCATGACGGCGCAGTGTTGGCATTCCGGGCCCGCGCGCCGGGTCAGTCGCCGCCCCGCGCGGAAGTGCTGCGCCATGTCGGTCGCCGCCGCGCCATACCTCGCCGCGCGGCGCTCCCCTGCGCCGCTGCTCACCGCGATTCTCTCCGGCCGTCCGTCTGCGGTTTTTGCGGTGCGCTGTTTTGATGCCTCCCTGCCGGCGTCGGCTGTGGGGGCTGCGGCGACTGCGGCGACTGCGGCGACGGACGAAAACAGGCACACTGCGTCGCGTCGGCCCCGTTCCACGACCCGCCGTACCGTCGTCCCCGCCCGCACGTGGAGACAGACAGCGCGTGTCCCGGTCATGAGCGACAGCTCTGCTGATGTTGGACTGCGCCCAGAACGTAGATTCTGTGTATGTATGTATGTGTGTGTGTATGTGTGTGTGCGCGTGTGTTTGGAGACGCGGTGACAGGTGAAGCCAAACAGCTAATTTATCTGTACCACCTTGTAGGCGGACTAGCTTTTAGCTGACTGACGTGAGGTGACAATATTTCCATGTTTCTTTATGTGGGAGGTGCAATAAGGATGGTGTATTGTGGGTCGAGAGAGGTTTAGACGGTGCGGGTATGTGATGGCAAATATGCACGATTGGCCAGGCACGCGGCTTCTGTCCCATAATAGCTCGGAAGAAAGTTGTCGAGTTGCATCAGCTGAAATCGCGAATCCCAAGAATGCAATAACTCAGGCAAACTGAGGCCTTCCAATCTCGTGAGAAAGCAAATAAGCTGACACGCTAGGTGGCATCAGACCAGTGGGGACGCCCCTCGCCTATGACGTTGTGACGTTATGACGTTATGACGTCTGACTGTCACTGACGTGAACCCGGGGGACTGGAGAGCAGCACACGTCGTGTCGGCTCCGGTGCCCGATGGAGGCAGGTTATGACATCCCGAAGAGGGACTCCATCGCTGTATTACGCCGCGATATCCTGCTGGACGGAGAGGTTATTACGCCAGAGGAGGCCACTTCAGAGCAGTCGCGCCACGGTCGGATCCTGGTGATAGGCGGCTCTCGAACTCGGCGTGCTCTTGGGAAGAGACAGGTGCGTTGTAGCCTGTAGGGTAGAGCATAATGACATCAGCATTCCGCTTTTCCCAATTCGAGAAATGTTATCGTTCGCAATATGAAACCGACCGGTGCGATATTGTCAACGTAACATTATTATGCGTTCCTTTACTACTTCGCTCATAGGATTGGTTTCTCTAAAGATCCTACTGATCCCAGATTGTGTAGTGTTTATGGGTGCTCCAACAGGGAAAGTTTATATTGCCACGGCCTACTGTTCCCCTGTGTTAGTTGCGAAGTTGGACACCAGGGGCGAGGTTAGACCCCAGGGCATACCTATACCAATAACCAACTAGTTGGGATCCTCAGAGAAAGGCATGCTGGAGACTTAGACATTACACGTGCTCCCTTTCTTTAGACTAAGCGGAGGGCGCGGGGACGTTGATGATGGCTATTTCCCCGCACACTAATGCTAGGTGATTTCGTTTTTGTGTCTTCCTTGCCGCCATGATATCCCGGCTTTATTCCTAGTCATGAGCCCCAAGTTGATCTGATGCAAATGCGAAGCGGCACAAGCCGTCTGGTGCGTCAGAGCAACACAGGTGGTGTTGAGAAGGGGCGGCAGCTGTGGCGGAAGGGGGGGGGGGCAGACAGAGGGTTCAATGGGAGTCTGTTGCTGCACGGTATGCCGGTCTGGCGGCGAAACGTGCCAGTAGAACACGCAGCTGGCCGGCTGTCTTTGTTCCACTGCAGGTGTGTGGGGTGGCGAAGTTGACTAAGGGGACGGTGCAGCGACATGCTTGATCCGGCTGCTGATGGCGAGCTGCTGACTCGCTGCTGACTCGCTGCTGACTCGCTGTTGACTCGCTGCTGACTCGCTGCTGGCGAGCTGCTGACTCGCTGTTGACTCGCTGCTGACTCGCTGCTGACTCGCTGTTGACTCGCTGCTGACTCGCTGCTGACTCGCTGCTGACTCGCTGCTGGCGAGCTGCTGACTCGCTGCTGACGAGCTGAGTCTGAGTGCTGATATGACTGCCCTGATGACTGGACGGGGTGGTAACCGTTATGGGGCAGACACCTTACTGCTGACTGGGCAGTGGGCATGTGTCCTGACTCTTGACCTGTCGTCTGCCTTATTGTCTGGCTTGGCTGCTGACCTGTTGACCTGTTGACTGTGCTGACCTGTTGACTGACCTGCCGGCTGACCTGACGGCTGACCTGACGGCTGACCTGACGGCTGACCTGACGGCTGACCTGACGGCTGACCTGACCTCTGACCTGACCTCTACCCTCCCAGCTGACCTATTAGGTCGCCTGTCGTCTGACCTGCGTCTGACCCTACGATGACCTAACATCTGAAATCCTAGCTGACCCGCCCCCTGGTCTGCCGGCAGGTGACCCGCCCCCTGGTCTGCCGACAGGTGACCCGCCCCCTGGTCTGCTGACAGCTAACCCGCCCCTGGTCTGCCGGCAGGTGACCCGCCCCCTGGTCTGCCGGCAGGTGACCCGCCCCCTGGTCTGCCGACAGGTGACCCGCCCCTGGTCTGCCGACAGCTGACCCGCCCCTGGTCTGTCGACAGGTGACTGCCAACGTGCTGGTGTTCACCTGTGTCAACCTGATGGGCATGTTCATGCACAACCTGATGGAGCAGGCGCAGCGGCGCGTCTTCCTCGACACACGCAACTGCATCGCCGCCCGGCTCGAGATGGAGGACGAAAACGAAAAACTGGTCAGTCCCAGCAGCTCTCTCGAAATGATGCTCCCTCAGCCCCGGCATCCAGCGAGATGCTCCCTCAGCCCCGGCTCTAGAAATGATGCTCCCTCAGCCCCGGCATCCAGCGAGATGCTCCCTCAGCCCCGGCATCCCGCCAGATGCTCCCCACCAGGGACTCACATCACTGAGACACGTTGAAAGCCTTGCGGATTTACCACAAATCGAGTCTTAGGATCCAGTCAAATCCATCAAATGAAATCATCCACTGTCACACACGCTGAGCATAACCGCCGTCAGATGTCATGTGCAACAAAGCAGTCGTCTTTTCCTATTGGCCGTGTAGGTGTAGCAGCATCAAGTCTGGCAGTTGGATTTATATGATTAATTATCCGGGAAGTGGTCGGCGCGCGACCACCTGCGAGGGACCACCTGGGACCACCTGCGATCGACGCATCATTGATAGTGATCCCGCGTTATCGGAAACTGGCCACCTGCGCGCAGTGTCAGAAAAGTGGTTCCGCAATCTAAGTTCGCGGAGCTAATTTTTCGCCAGCGGCGGAACAATTTTTTTTTAAAATGCGTATACCAGTATTTGTTGACTAATTTTGTATACGTGTTTCTACACAACCTATTTTCATATATGCCAATATGTGCATATATTATGATGTGCAAAGTTGATGATTCGTCAGTCGTATTTCCTGTACAGATATGGTCTTGGTGTCAGTCGGGGACCGATACTCCTGGGTCGTATGTTAAAAATATTCCTTGTATCGTTGCATATTGCGTACCTATATGGGAAGCTGGGCTCAAATCTCAGTCTAAAGTACTGCCTCTTTTGCATAACGTGTTTTTAGTGCCCCAGGGTTATCCATGACCCCGATGACGATGGTATCGGTGGCGGGGTTGTAACCTGAATACGCACAAACTTTTTGGGAGGTTTAAAAACAAAAATGGGTTTAATTTTTGGGAAAATACCAGTTTTCCTTCCCTAAATCATTGCAGAAATTTCGGATGTGGGGAATTTGGAGGTTCCGCCTTACAGTTTTATTTTTACAATTTGTGTCGCATAACGCATTACTGTCACGTTCCGGCCATTGTTCGGAAAGTCAAGTCTCAGTCTAATTTTTATGCTCGTCTGCCATTTACACCTGCAGACTAAACAAAATCATTCTTTACAGTCAAAGTTTTCACGGAACAAAACTTCCAAGTTCAGAAAAATGGAGAAACGGGAACTTTTCTGCCACTGCCTGCGCGTCATCCTTGCCATTGATCCCGCATCATGGGAAACTGGCCTGTGGCATGATCCCGCATCATCGGAGACTGACCTGTGGCATGTGGGCGTTGCACACATGATCAGATATCGCTAGCAAACTTGACAGCGGATTTTCTGCGAGAATGTTGCCGATTCAGCTCAGATTCAGCTCAGATTCAGCTCAGATTCAGCTTCAGATTCAGCCAGGCTTAGGCATGCCTGGTATGAATTTCCCCTTGCAAGGCTCGATTCCATTGCACTACTATTTACGAGAACTGTGTGTGGCGGTGTGAGCGGTGCTTCTTTGGGGGTAAATGTGCTTCGCTGGAGGATGAGGTCGTGCGTGCTTGTGTGTTTGTGTTAGGTATGTATGTTCGTTTGGCTGTGGGCACAGTTGTAACATTTTTGTTTTCTTTGGGTTGCCGCTTTAGGAACGCGAGACTTAGTCTCGTGCTTAAAGGGAATAGGCCACCTTGAAAGTTGTCTTGAAATTTGGCTATACGGGATATTTCGAGCTGACAAAACGAATATGGCGTTTGTTTGGACGATAGATGGATATTCGTCGAAGATTTTCAAGTTTCGTGCCCCGATCGGGGCACGAAACAGCTGAACAGCGTCTTCTAAAAGGGTCCCTTTAGAAGAAGCTGTTTCGTGCCCAGATCTACTACCACGACAGCAGTCCTGTATCGAAATTACTTAGCGTAGCGAGGTAATTCTTTCACCACAACCCGTTTTTCGATCCGCTCTACAAATCTGCTATCTCAGTTCAAAACCCCATGTTAAAGGTGAACCCTTTAAGATGAAACAAGCCTACCACCAAATTCATATTTCTTCCGGAAATGGGTCACATCATTTAGCACCCTTTGAAAAGGACATTTCACACGTTATACTGGCAATTAATATGTTTGATGTCTGTTCAAAGCTACCGCAATTCATTTGAAGTGGTGCCAAGGTCACTAGAACTTGGTTTCGATATATCTGGCGGCATCATTTGTATGAAAATATGACGCATTGGTGCTGACGTCAAGCCTCAAGGCAATGCTTATTGTTTGCTTGCTTTTATTTTTGTGAATTTCTATGAAAATAATTGAAAACGCCAATTGAAAAATTTATCGCTAGTATAATAGGAATATCAAGGTGCGCATGCGCATATCAAGTCACATTTTCATCGACTCAAATCTGGCAAGGGAACAGAACTCTCGCCGTTTGGACATGTGTGATGCTGGAGGGACTTCCGGTCTTTTTATTTGCCACTACGACCCTTCTATTTTTCTTCTATTTAAAAAAAGAAAGAAGATAACCCTGCGTGAGTGCGGCGATGATTTGGCAGCCGGCTTATCTGCCGCGGGGCGATGAGCGGGACGCAGCCCGCTCTGCTATCGAGCTGGCACCGCTCCGTCGCCGTATTAATGCTTCCGGGTAACGCGCTATCATAACACCGACCGGAATCTTATGTTATGATGGCACGTTTCCCGAACCGGGCGCCGGTGTTTCTTTCCTCGCAGCCGCCGGGACTGGTCGTGTCGCATCGCCGGAAAGGGTGATGTGAATTAATCTGAGTTCGGAAGGTTCCCTATTTTTTTCTCTCTTGGCTGTTTGAAGTTCAGCACGTGCTGGGGTGACGTGGATCAGCTTCGCAGGTGTTCTGAGCCTGTTTGTTATGTACGCCGCTCCGGTAGGTTTTTGACAGTTATGCGGAAGTTTGCAGCGCGTCACGGTCTTGCTAGTTGCTAGACCGTGTAGCAGTTCCGCATGATGTTCCGCATGGTGTAGATTCTCACATCAGCGCACCCCACTACTGCAGGCAGGCGACGGGTGTCAATACTGTGTGAACTATGTGCGAATACTGTGCGAGACGAGCGTGATGAATGTGAATCCCGGCACCGGCTCACAGTTTCTTCAGAACCCCTCTGCTGTTCCTCGAGTCCTCCGCTGCGTCTGTGGCCGCAATCTCGCATCTCATCCCTCAGCCAGAGGCCGCTACGGCAGCCGCCCTCCATGCTCCCTGTCCGGTGTACCAGCTCACAGCGTGTGTGATGGGGCGGGCCCCGACGGCACCGACCCGCCCCGCCTCCGTCCGTCACAGTACCGACGCCCGGGGCTATTTTGGTGCCGCCGACCCGGACGAGGAAGATGCTGCCGCCCGTCAGTGGCGGTATGGGCAGCTGCTGATATGGTGCACCTGGCGGACGGCCGCGAGTTGGGGCACAGGGGAAGGAAACATGATACAAAATCGACAAATAGTCACAAAGTGGTCTGATATTAGTGGTCACTGCGTGCTTAAAGAAGTTTGTAAGAATTTGTCATTCCTGATGTTCTTAAATTTTACCATTGCGTTGTAATTCTTCGAAGCGAGTGCATCTCTTTTGCCCAGTTCGACCGAGAGGTGGCTGTTTTTCTGCGAGTGTTTCCCCGTCGGCTGTAGACCACCTGCCGTGTTTGTCTGAATGCCTCTGCTGCCTCCGCTGCTGGAGGATTACCCAGGAGTCAAAAGAAGAAGCCACTTACCTCTGTCCTATGGAGTGGCTGCTCGCCGCGCGCTGGGGAGGACCATCCTGAAGGATGAAGGGATTTTGTTACTTGTTGCGTGTTAGCTTGCGTGTCCCGCAACCCTTCAACAAAACCTCAACAAGTCTGCTGAGTGCCGAGGCATTATTCATTCCTAACTTCGCGCAATAGATCACGCGCTTATCCTCCTGAAATAAATCGCGCCGTTTTATTTGCTCAGAACTTGGAGGCGGACGATGATTTCTGACTGAGTAGCTTGCCCGAGGCCAGAGACCCGATGAAGGCTGACAACTGGCGAGTGGTGGCTGAGCTGCACCGTCAGCCTGTGACCACTGACCACTGACCACTGACCACTGACCACTGACCACTGACCACTGACCACTGACCACTGACCACTGACCACTGACCACTGACCACTGACCACTGACCACTGACCACTGACCACTGACCACTGACCACTGACCACTGACCACTGACCACTGACCACTGACCACTGACCACTGACCACTGACCATTCCTCCTCTCCTCAGCTACACAGTAGCAGTGCTGGCCCGGCGTTTTAATGCAGTGGCATGTCGCCTGCCCTGTTGTGGTATTTCCGGCTGGTGATCGCCGATTGGGTCAGCTTTCTGGCCACGTCTGCAGCAGCGGCGGGCGCCCTTCTGGGGTAATACCTGTATAAAGGGATGAAACTACGTGACTGACAGATCACAATTTCGCCAAGAATGGTTACTCGAAGCGTTGAAGTAGCCCTCCTTGACTTTTGCTTTGACACGGATGAATGCTTTAATTTAACCGTCAAAAGCAATACTTCTGTATTCTGTATTCTGTTCAAACCGTCAACAGGCGGACCCAATTACGGACGGAGTCATATAACATTTCCTAATTAGCTAAACAAATATAAATACACAGTCACAATATAAAACAAGAGCCATCAAATCAGTCACATGCTAGCCACGAATACAAATAAATAGAAAGAACTTCGATCGCATTCTTTGCTCGAAGTAGATTATCTGAAACGATCCGTCCATCGAAACGAAGACGAGTAGTAGCCACCATCACCCGATTCACCTTGTATACGTCTGTTGGCCTCGGACTACGTCTGCCGCTCTCGACGGTGCCGTGTGCCGCCGTAACCACCGGTGCCGTTCCCAGGGCGGTCCCTAGCCGTGCGAAAGGCGGTCAGGCGCCTCCTAACGGCCAGGTCACGCTCCCCGGCCTCACAGGAGGGGAGCCCTGGTCCGGAACATGTCGCTCTAATCGCAGGACATGATAGCGGCTTAGTCTCACAGGGTCAGGGCTGGTCTGAAGCTATGTGATAATCACTGAAACAGCGTGACCGGGCCCCGGTGACAGGCAGAATGATCTACAGATGATTGATTATATTGATTGTTTTAATCGATGATCTTTAAACTGATATAGTCGAAAACACAAGTGAAACATACGTTTGTGTTGTTGTTGTGACCATTACACATCTGTCTTGCCATTGTTCATCGGCTAGACCACTGATAGTGATCCTTTCACGGTCTCCGGATACCTTTCACGGTCTCAGCCCTCTGGATATTGTTCAGTAGGTGCTCTCGAAGGCGAGCACAAAAGCGCATCCCGCATATCCTCCTGTGGATGATTCCTGCACTCCCACCTGGCCACCTTGATCACAGCTCAGTGCGGCATCAGATGGCGGCTGCCCAGCTTGTCAGCAGCCACTGCGCTCCTGAAATCCACCGTCCACTTCTCCAAATCGCCTGCTCAGAGCTAGGCGGCGTCAGTGCCGGTGTAATGGGTTTATCGTGAGGTGCGATCTACATATGAATGGACAGGGACTGAGACGGCTCAGGAGACGGAAGCCGGCCTTTGACAGCCGAGACTCCGCCCCCTGCTCAGCACGTCTTCATTCTCATGGCCCGTGCCTGATAGGTGACTGTTGGTATGCACTCCGTATACCGCATTGCCGCACCCTGTGTACAGTACACGGGGTGCGGTGTGTACATAGGGTGCAGTGTGTGCCCAGGGCATTACCGCACCCTGTGTACAGTACACGGGGCGCGGTGTGTACATAGGGTGCAGTGTGGGCCTAGGGCATCACCGCACCCTGTGTACAGTACACGGGGTGCGGTGTGTACATAGGGTGCAGCGTGGGCCCAGGGCATTACCGCACCCTGTGTATAGTACACGGGGTGCGGTGTGTACATAGGGTGCAGTGTGGGCCCAGGGCATTACCGCACCCTGTGTACAGTACACGGGGTGCGGTGTGTACATAGGGTGCAGTGTGGGCCCAGGGCATTACCGCACCCTGTGTACAGTACACGGGGTGCGGTGTGTACATAGGGTGCAGTGTGGGTCCAGGGCATTACCGCACCCTGTGTACAGTACACGGGGTGCGGTGTGTACATAGGGTGCAGTGTGTGCCCAGGGCATTACCGCACCCTGTGTACAGTACACGGGGTGTGGTGTGTACATAGGGTGCAGTGTGTGCCCAGGGCATTACCGCACCCTGTGTACAGTACACGGGGTGTGGTGTGTACATAGGGTGCAGTGTGGGTCCAGGGCATTACCGCACCCTGTGTACAGTACACGGGGTGCGGTGTGTACATAGGGTGCAGTGTGGGCCCAGTACTTCGTGTGGATGTGAAAATGGCGACTTAGTAGCCGGTGAAGGCGGATTGTCCCAGTTTGCCTTCCTGGCAGCAGTTCGCAGTAACGAGTTGTAGGCACGGAAGAAAGGGCTCGCCTTATTGTGTATACTATCAGCAGCCGCCATGACCTGACGGCTGACATGACACGACCTGCGGGCGTGGTGAGCCGATGTCTCTGGCGCGATCGGTTCTCACCACCGATGTTTAGCCTGGAGGCGGTCTGCTGACTGATGGAGTTGATACCGTTCCGTCCTGTTTCACCTTGTTTTGTCGTCTGGTCTCCACCGCGTCCACAGTGATAACAACACGGACCAGCTTTGTGTCGAGTCCTCTCCGCCTTGTCAGTCCCCCGATCACGACAGTCCTGCCGGCCCCGTCAGTACCGCGCTGTGCAGCGGGCCGCCACAGCACGGTCCCGCCGGGGCCGCCACAGAGCGCGCCGTCACGCCGCCACAGCGGGACACTGGGCGTCTGTTTGCCGCGTCTGATCGGCGCCTGCTGACGTTGCTGACGGTAGCCGGCCGGGACGTATCGCAGGCCGCCGCCGACGCTGCCGACAGCACCGCGAGCAGACGCCGGTCGGCGACGCTCGTCTGCGGTCTGTGGTCTGTGGTCTGTGGTCTGTGGTCTGTGGTCTGTGGACTGTGGTCTGTGGTCTGTGGTATGTGGTCTGTGGTCTGTGGTCTGTGGTCTGTGGTATGCGGTCTGTGGTCTGTGGTCTGTGGTATGTGATCTGTGGTCTGTGGTCTGTGGTCTGTGGTCTGTGGTCTGTGGTATGCGGTCTGCGGTCGGTGGTCTGCGGTCTGTGGTATGTGGTCTGTTGTCTGTGGCCTGTGGCCTGTGGTCTGTGGTCTGTTGTCTGTTGTCTGTTGTCTGTGGTCTGTGGTCTGTGGTCTGCGGTCTGTGGACTGTGGTCTGCGGTCTGTGGTCTGCGGTCTGGTCTGCGGTCTGTGGTCTGTGGTCTGTAGTCTGTGGTCTGTGGACTGTGGTATGCGGTCTGTGGTCTGTGGTCTGCGGTCTGGTCTGCGGTCTGCGGTCTGTGGTATGCGGTCTGTGGTCTGCGGTCAGCGGTCTGTGGTCTGTGGTCTGTGGTCTGTGGCCTGTGGTCTGTGGTCTGTGGTCTGTGGTCTGCGGTCTGGTCTGCGGTCTGTGGTCTGTGGTCTGTGGACTGTGGTATGCGGTATGTGGTCTGTGGTCTGTGGACTGTGGTATGCGGTCTGTGGTCTGTGGTCTGTGGACTGTGGTATGCGGTCTGTGGTATGTGGTCTGTGGTCTGTGGCCTGTGGCCTGTGGTCTGTGGTCTGTTGTCTGTTGTCTGTTGTCTGTGGTCTGTGGTCTGTGGACTGTGGTCTGTGGTCTGTGGTATGCGGTCTGCGGTCGGTGGTCTGCGGTCTGTGGTATGTGGTCTGTGGTCTGTGGTCTGTGGCCTGTGGCCTGTGGTCTGTGGTCTGTGGTCTGTTGTCTGTTGCCTGTTGTCTGTGGTCTGTGGTCTGTGGTCTGCGGTCTGTGGACTGTGGTCTGCGGTCTGTGGTCTGCGGTCTGCGGTCTGTGTCTGTGGTCTGCGGTCTGTGGTCTGTGGTCTGTGGTATGCGGTATGTTGACTGTGGTCTGCGGTATGTGGTCTGCGGTATGTGGTCTGTGGTCTGTGGTCTGCGGTCTGTGGTCTGCGGTCAGCGGTCTGTGGTCTGTGGTCTGTGGCCTGTGGTCTGCGGTCTGTGGTCTGTGGTCTGCGGTCTGGTCTGCGGTCGGTGGTCTGCGGTCTGTGGTATGTGGTCTGTGGCCTGTGGCCTGTGGTCTGTGGTCTGTTGTCTGTTGTCTGTTGTCTGTTGTCTGTGGTCTGTGGTCTGCGGTCTGTGGGCTGTGGTCTGCGGTCTGTGGTCTGCGGTCTGCGGTCTGCGGTCTGCGGTCTGTGTGTGGTCTGCGGTCTGTGGTCTGTGGTCTGTGGTATGCGGTATGTTGACTGGTCTGCGGTATGTGGTCTGTGGTCTGTGGTCTGCGGTCTGTGGTCTGCGGTCAGCGGTCTGTGGTCTGTGGTCTGTGGCCTGTGGTCTGCGGTCTGTGGTCTGTGGTCTGCGGTCTGGTCTGCGGTCTGTGGTCTGTGGTCTGTGGTATGCGGTCTGTGGTCTGTGGTCTGTGGTCTGTGGTCTGTGGTATGCGGTCTGTGGTCTGTGGTCTGTGGTCTGTGGTATGCGGTCTGTGGTCTGTGGTCTGTGGTCTGTGGTATGCGGTATGCGGTGACGACGCGATGAGGTCGGCTCAGGATGACCGTGCAGTGGCCAGTTTTCTCTCTGACCGCCGGTCCCCGGTGGTCCCGGTGTTAGGTGTCGACTCGGTGTTGACTGCGGTTCCTCAGCGCCGCGACTGACCTCGCCGGCGGAGAACGATCTTTTCCCGGGAATTCGACCGGGGCGTGTTAGCACGCTCGTCACTCACCGATAACCTTACGAGCTCCGAGCTTCGAGGTTCACGCTGAAAGCTACGGACTCCGATCTCCGATCTCCGATCTCCGGTATCTTAACTCCGAACTCCGAGCTTCGAAATCCGAGCTTCGAAATCCGAGCTTTGAACTCCGAGCTTCGAACTCCGAGCTCAGAACTCCGAGCTTCAAACTCCGAGCTTTAAGCTCTGAGCTGTGCCGGCCGGCAAACAGGGCTGTTGGAGCGGCCTGATAGGCGATGTTTCCCAACCGGAGAGGATTAGCTGAACAAACAGCGTGGCTGCGGTGTGGACTGGAGTTTGGACCGGGCCGTGTCGGCCGGCGCCCCCCGACGTACCGCCCCGAGCAGGGAGAGGTGTGTTGCAGCTCAGAGCGGCGCGCCTGCAGCTCAGAGCGGCGCGCCTGCAGCTCAGAGCGGCGCGCCTGCAGCTCAGAGAGGCTGCAGGCGCGCCTCTCTGAGCTTGATGTGTCTGCTTGATGAGGTTTCAAGAGCCGGGGCGATGTCATACCGGGGAGTTAGGGTCGTATGACTGGGTATTGGAGTCTGTCAAGCAGACACTTATGCGTTTTGAGCCCAAAGAAGCGACAGGCAAAGTGATTGTGTGGGAAGATTTTGATCCTGTGGAGAATGAGAGGACGTTAAGGCTTTGTGTTTGCTCGAATTAACGAGATTTAACAGGTCGAACTTCGAAGCGAGTTGCTGAAGACCACTGAGCTCTCAATATGGCGATTTAAGTTCATATGCATTACTTGTCCGTGATATAATAACATGATACTATATATTAATAGTCGCCTCGTTTTATCTCAGTGTCTGTCCTGGCGCCTCATGGGAAACATAAACATTTAAAATATCAAATGAATGGCTATTGAGAGACGCTTGATGGCATTTGACGGGCATAATGCCGTCATGTCGTGACGGTGTAGATGGCGCCATGCCTACTGGGCTGTCGAGGAAGTCGGACGAAAACCAGTCCCGACTGCCATGCCAGCGAGATTTCCTGACTAGCCGCATGCCGGAAGTAATTACATTTTACCTGAATGAGAGCTTAAGGGAAACTGTTCACCTTCTCAGCGTTTAATATGTACCGTACCACAAGCGGGCATCGTACTCCCATCGCTGATTGGCTGATTTGTTGACGTTACATCCGGGTTTTGTATACACTCTCTGGCACGTGGTCTCTGATCACGACGCCTCGCTACTATCCGCTCAGCCGCCCGGGCGGCGCGGCGGGAGACTGTAGTACGCAGGGTAATAGAACAGCGGGTAGAACAGCAAAAATGCAACGCCCACATGAATTAGACAAGATATAATTCTTATCGTAATTGTTTTGTCTATTATAAATTAAAGGTATTGTTTGCTATCAATAACTTTTATTTCCATATATTATATCTTTATTTATTGAATTAAACTCCAGCAAATATACGAAGTAGTAGTCGAAGTAGTGTATATTTTAGTACGTGTAGTAGTATTTGGAAGCGGTCATATTCAATTCTACTACGAAGTAATAGTCGAAGTAGTGTATATTTCAGTACCTGTAGACTGTAGTAGCATTTGGAAGCGGTCAGCGGTCGTTCCGACTTTTTTTAACCCCCAAGCCCATTTAACCCCTTTACGTCCGGAATATCGAAAAATGGTAAATAGAAACGTTGTAGCTAAGGCTTGCAGCTATCTGTTCCAGCAGTCGGATTTAAAATATGTACCATAGGTTACGAGCCAGCTTCGTCTGCAAATCATCGATTTAACATGGGAACCCTATGGTGTAGTAGGTTTTAACGGCCCAAACGCCCGAGTGCTGCCAACTGTTACTGGTGGGGGCTGGGAGTAAGCGGCAGGCGGAGCCAGAGTCAGGTCAGGTCCACCCACTGGTGTTGTATGACGTCACGTGTCCTGCAAAGAGAAACTTACTTTTTCTCCACAGATATCCATGTATGTCCAAACCATAGGCGTAACCACCTTCCGAAAGTAGGTGGAGACGGAGGCACTTTGAAGTCGATTCTTTCCATGCAACGCCCATAGGCGTAATGTTAAAACCAGAAAATGTTACTTGGGACTGATCCCCAGTGACCCCAGTGGTGGTTACGCGCCTGGTCCAAACCAAAGTCATATTCGTATTTTTGAACTCGATGCCCCTTTCTGCCAACTATCAAGCAATCTGTCAAGGAAATCCCGCTCCGTGTCCCTTATAAGGGCAACACATCAGCCAATCAGCGATGGGAGATAGGACGGATACTTGTGGTATGGTATATATATATATATATATATATATATATATATATATATATATATATATATATATATATATATATATATATATATATATATATATATATATATATATATATATATATATATATATATATATATATATATATATATATATATATATATATATATATATATATATATATATATATATAAAAAACGAGGTGAACCCTGGAACTGTAACTGGAACCCTGGAAGAAGTTGCGCCCTTTAAAGGAAATAGTTCACCTTCGGAAAATTTTCAGAACACGATTTTATTATATTTTTAATAGTTTCTTTTTTTCTTTTCAAAAATGGTCTTACATCGCGCCAATTCAGGACAGAAGGTCGTAAATTATTAATGTTATGGTGTGCGTTATTGGTCTGCGCATGCTCCATGCAGTGCTGGCACTCTCAGACGGTACGGTATATCATATATGCGCCGCATTCCTTCGCCAAAAAGTCAAATATCTTCGGCTGGAGAGTCTTTTCAGCCAAGAAGAGTTGCAGATAAGGATTTCTCAATACGGGCTACAAAACTGCTATTTCAGTTCAAAATCCCATGTTGAAGGTGAACTATTTCCTTTAATACTCTCGAGTATGCTGCCCAACAAATTACCTGGCTCGTGTTCAACACTATTCACTGGTTCCTTCGCGCCGTGACCTCGGAGGTCGAGTAATATTTCAGGAAGCATATTCCTATATCCTATAAATAGGGTACTAAATGATAAATACACATGGGTGCTCTGGCTCTCTCAGATGTTTTCCACGAAGACGTCCCTGTTGTTGCATCATGAATAATTCAGATTCAGATTGAGATTCTTTATTCATGACAAATCCATAAAACATGGGTTTTCGTTGTCATACGTCAGGGAGGTAATATTCAGGGCGAGGTTGACACGGTGGCCAGAATGAACAGTAGTGGAGCGTGCGGTGCTGACGGACTGTCCATGGCGTTCTTTAAAAAGTGTTGTAGTGCTATCTGGCATGTCGTTTTATGCATTGTGAACACCAGTCTAGCCACCAGCGTTGTACCAGATTCGTGGAAAGTCGCGGTTGTTCAGCCCATATACAAGTCATCGGGCTCCATCAGAGACCCTGCTAACTTCAGACCAATCTCACTCGTCCCTTGCTTGGCCAAAATTGTAGAACGTATTGTCCACAAGCAGCTGTATGCCTACTTCGATACAAACCATCTGTTCTCGTGCACACAACACGGCTTCCGACGCTTCCACTCTACCGAGACAGCTCTGATAAATGTCACAGACCGGGTGCTTCAGGGCATGGATCACGGCGAAATTTCTCTCCTTGTGCTGTTAGATTTAAGTAAATGCTTCGATGTTGTCAGCCACTCAAAACTGATCCAAAAACTAGAACTCTATGGCGTAGATAGCTCCTGGTTCACAAGCTACCTTTCAGACCACTACCAGCAAGTCAGATTTAGCACTCCTGATGGACGCCAGCGTTCGTCCAAGGCGGTTAGAAACCCAATCGGAGTTTATCAGGGCACATCGCTAGGACCCCTTTTGTACAACATCTTCTCCAACGACCTTAGCCTGTTTATCGATGACAATGTTAGCATCACCCAGTATGCCGACGATACGCAAATTCTCGTTACCGGACATAAACGTGACATTGCCGATCTCATTCAGCGCATGGAGTCGACCCTATGTACTTTGTTCCAGTGGTTCACCCAAAATCAAATGAAAGTCAACTCTAGCAAGACCCAACTGATCGTTTTTGGCACTCGTCAAATGCTCCAGGACCTCCCAAAAACTTCCATCTCTGCAAACGGTGTGACTGTAGAAGAGATACCGCGTGTTAAAAACCTAGGGATAGTGATGGATCGGTATTTGTCTTTCGAACCTCATATCAACCAACTGGCAGCAAAGTGCACTGGACTGTTGATTGGTCTCAGCCACGCGAAGCATTGCATCCCTCATGATGTGCTACCGACAATAGTGAACGGACTGGTGATTGCACTGATTCGCTACGGTATCGCTGTATACGGAAACGGTACCGCACAAGCAGTGACGCGCATACAAAAACTGCTCAACTTCTGTGCGCGAGTAGTATCAGGACGGCGCAAGTGTGATCACGTACGTGACGTATTACATGAGTTAAACTGGTTACCTGCCCAGGACCTCGTTATGTACCGCACACTATGTTTACTTAAAGTCATCATGACTCAGGGACAGCCGAGTGACCTTGCGCGCCACTTCCACACCGTTCAAAGTGTGAGGCAAAGATCGACCAGACAGGATGATCTACTGTCCATGACTCGCATCAGAACCGAGTCAGGGAGGCGGCGGTTTGTTTATCGAGCCGCCCGAGCGTACAACGGCCTGCCGTCCGACACTAGGGAGATTAGTGTTGCGGTGTTCCGGAGGAGGATCACTGAACAGCTGGGTCTGGCACGGCGGCTATAGTGCGAAATTTTTACATGTGTTGCATGTGCGATGTGTGTGAATGCTGTTTCCTCCTGATGTATCCATGTCATTAACGCGAGCACATGAAAAGCCAGCACATAGCTGGATGGGCTTGAAATATATTCTGATTCTGATTCTGAGGTTCAACAGCAGCACTCACAGTCGACACAGAACACGGCCTATGCATCGGGAGACGGGAGACGGTCGTAGTCGCGCACGGCGCCGTAACATAACCGCCGGCGGCCTGCCTCCGTGCTCTCGGTAACACACGGTGGCCGACAGCACGCGTCTGGTACCGGTGCTGTACTATGCATCGGCCACCCAGCCCCCCCCCAAATAAACATGTGCAACGATCCTGGATCGTGCTGTGATAACTTAGTCGCCCAGTACCTGGTGTTACCGGGGTCGGCAGACGGTACCCAGGTGTGCCAGCACGTTCCAGGGCGCGCCACACCGCTGTTGTGAACAAGGCGTGCTGGCATCTAGAGCGGACACAGGTCTGTAGAGGGGGAGGTAGCGGGGGGGGGGGGGGGGGGCGTCAGCTGGAGAGCGCTGACACCGGGCTCGTCCGGTCCCAACGTCCGGGGACCGCATGGTCATCAGGCCCGCCCCTGCCACCCCTGAGGCGATCAGTAGATAGCTAATCCACAGGGACGCGTTGTGTCTGGGGTATGAGGGGTACAGGGCACGGCCCGCCCACCACCGCGTGGTAATCCACAGGGACGCGTTGTGTCTGGGGTAGGAGGGGTACAGGGCACGGCCCGCCAACCGCCGCGTGGTAATCCGCAGGGGCGCGTTGTGTCTGGGGTACGAGGGGTACAGGGCACGGCCCGCCCACCGCCGTGTGACCGGCGGACACGTCCGTGGTTTTCATCCAGCATCACCCATCATAGTAACCATAAGTTAATCTTCGAAACTTTCTTCCCGTCGCGGAAAATGCTGAATTGGGAAAAAACAGACTCACATCATGTTTTGAGGTATCTATCAAATCCTTCAGACAGGGGCCCGGGAACGATTTTAAAGTGGGGGGGGACCAAATATTTTTGGGGGCAATCTCGCTTCTCATCTTGGTGCACCTTTTCGTTCTAAAATTTTGTCATTGAAAAACCGAGAACACAGTTCGAAAGCTCATCAAAAATCACTTTGAAACTATTTCAACATTTCTTGGTTCAGGTCAATATTGAGGTCACCAGAGGTCATCAAAGGTCAGATTTTCTAGTTTTAGGACATCGCTCCAGAAACCCCAAAGTATCTCGGGAACTATGATAGCTATGAAGAAACGAAAAAAAGCAATCGAAAGCTCTTGAAATATCCAATCACAACAATGCCATCGAAGTTTAGCTCAGGTCAATAGTTTAGGCTCCAGAGATCATCAAAGGTCAAAAGGGCTATTTTTTGGGGGCAAAACGTTGTTCGCAAATAACTTTTTACATAATAAGGATGCGGTAATAATATTGACGCCATCGTGTTCGTCTCGTCAAGGCGCGTCGAATCACATTCATTTGGACCAATGTAGGTCAACTTATAAATTTGACCTCAGGTCAAGGTCAAATGGTGACCCAAGTAGGTCATGTTGCATATGTGGAGATGTGTCTCGACGAGGCAAACACATTGATGCCAGTTTTACTTCTTTATCTTCATTCTATCGAGAGTTATTGACACAAAGTGTTGGTGACCTCAGTTGACCTCGGCTGACCCTGTAGGGGTCACTGAACAAAAAAGGCATCTGGATCATCAATAATGGTCTATGAAAACATGATCCAGACGGAATTCGACTGATATCATGCGTATCCTCGGAATAGGAAACATTTGAATATTTCCCCCATTGACTTATAATGGGAGGTCACGAAATTGACCCGACCTTAGGTCACCGATATACACAATCTGAGATATTCGAATTGTAGGTACCTATGACCTTATGAAATCCTGTAAATTTGAAACCGATCGGCGAAAAACTGTGGCTGTGGTACGACCGCACACTTCTTTGGAGGTGTGGTCACGTGACCTGACCTGAGATGACCCATGGTCAAGAATTGCACACAATGTGGGTACTATATGCCCAAACAGGTGTGCCAAAAACGGCGGCTGAAACGGCGGCGCTGTGCGCCGTGCGCCGTTTTTGAAACGGCAAAAACGGCGTTCTGCCGTTTTTCGCTATCCTCGAAAAACCTTGGGGGGGGGGGGGGGGGTCGGGTCGGTCTAAAGGCCCTGCCCCCGGCACGGCGCGGGTTAACATAACAAATATGAAAAAGTGGGGGTCATGCCACCCCCGTTTCCTACTACGAACCATATGCCTTTGTAAACCCGCCTGTCGTCTGATAAAATACTCGTACCTGACGCGTGCCGTTTTTTCTTTCTTGAAGAAGCCCACCAGTGTGGGCTGCACCGACCGCTCTATCACCGTGCGCCCCCGCTGCCCCCTATTCCCGGGCCCCTGCCTTCAGACCTGTGGTGCCCTGAGGCTGTTGGCCCTGAGGCTGACCTGAGGCTGTTGGCTGTTTTAGACCTGTGGTGCCCTGAGGCTGTTGATGGACAAATGCCCTGTATGGTGTTTTGTAACATGAATAATACCGGGTGTATTTGTGGCTGGTGCTGGTTGGCGGATGGCATGGCTGCCGGCGCCGACCTGGCATACCGTGTTGGGAGCTCTCCTGGGTGATATTGGACGCGTGGCCTGTTATTGCGCCCGCTTTTCCCCAGAAAGTGATGCTCAGTGTTTGCGGTACATAAAGCGTAAGTTAACTAGTTTAGAGTTCGCGTGTCTACAAGTTTAAATGTTGTTCGTGAAAGTTGGCAAAGCCGTCTACAGGGATAAGTGGACTTTTCGTCACACTTTTGTGGGGCGAAGCGGTATAAGTTTGACCTTTTGTCACACTTTCTTGCTCGCTCATTGCACCCACGCGCACTTGCAAGTGTGGAATTGTTTTGCGATGAAGAACAGGTTTTTTTACTCACTACCGTTTTGTACTGAGTGCATTGCAATGGGTTGTGAGCGTCCTATTCACAAGTCTCTGTCGTGACCGGAAACGGAGGCCAGGTGCCGTGTTTTGCGTCTGTCTCGGGTGACGGCAGTGGCGGCGCTGTGAAGCTACTCCTGACTCCTGTGTGACAGCTTCTCCTGACTCCTGACTCCTGTATGACAGCGACTCCTGACTCCTGAGTGACAGCGACTCCTGACTCCGGTGTGACAGCTACTCCTGACTCCTGTGTGACAGCGACTCCTGACTCCTGTGTGACAGCTTCTCCTGACTCCTGACTCCTGTATGACAGCGACTCCTGACTCCTGTGTGACATCTACTCCTGACTCCTGTATGACAGCTACTCCTGACTCCTGTGTGACAGCGACTCCTGACTCCTGAGTGACAGCTTCTCCTGACTCCTGACTCCTGTATGACAGCGACTCCTGACTCCTGAGTGACAGCGACTCCTGACTCCGGTGTGACAGCTACTCCTGACTCCTGTGTGACAGCTTCTCCTGACTCCTGACTCCTGTATGACAGCGACTCCTGACTCCTGAGTGACAGCGACTCCTGACTCCGGTGTGACAGCTACTCCTGACTCCTGTGTGACAGCGACTCCTGACTTCTGTGTGACAGCTTCTCCTGACTCCTGTGTGACAGCTACTCCTGACTCCTGACTCCTGTATGACAGCGACTCCTGACTCCTGAGTGACAGCTACTCCTGACTCCTGTGTGACAGCGACTCCTGATTCCTGTGTGAAAGCTTCTCCTGACTCCTGACTCCTGTGACAGCTACTCCAGACTCCTGTGTGACAGCGACTCCTGACTCCTGTGTGACAGCTACTCCTGACTCCTGTGTGACAGCTTCTCCTGACTCCTGACTCCTGTATGACAGCTACTCCAGACTCCTGTGTGACAGCGACTCCTGATTCCTGTGTGACAGCTTCTCCTGACTCCTGACTCCTGTATGACAGCTACTCCAGACTCCTGTGTGACAGCGACTCCTGACTCCTGTATGACAGCTACTCCTGACTCCTGTGTGACAGCTACTCCTGACTCCTGTGTGACATCTACTCCTGACTCCTGACTCCTGTGTGACAGCTTCTCCTGACTCCGGTGTGACATCTACTCCTGACTCCTGTGTGACAGCTACTCCTGACTCCTGTGTGACAGCTACTCCTGACTCCTGTGTGACAGCTTCTCCTGACTCCTGACTCCTGAGTGACAGCTACTCCTGACTCCTGTGTGACAGCGACTCTTGACTCCTGTATGACAGCTACTCCTGACTCCTGTGTGACAGCGACCCCTGACTCCTGAGTGACAGCTACTCCTGACTCCTGTGTGACAGCTACTCCTGACTCCTGTGTGACAGCTTCTCCTGACTCCTGACTCCTGTGTGACAGCGACTCCTGACTCCTGTGTGACAGCTTCTCCTGACTCCTGACTCCTGTATGACAGCTACTCCAGACTCCTGTGTGACAGCTACTCCTGACTCCTGTGTGACAGCTACTCCTGACTCCTGTGTGACGGCTACTCCTGACTCCTGACTCCTGTGTGACAGCTACTCCTGACTCCGGTGTGACAGATACTCCTGACTCCTGACTCCTGTGTGACAGCTACTCCTGACTCCGGTGTGACAGATACTCCTGACTCCTGACTCCTGTATGACAGCTACTCCAGACTCCTGTGTGACAGCTACTCCTGACTCCTGTGTGACAGCGACTCCTGACTCCTGAGTGACAGCTACTCCTGACTCCTGTGTGACAGCTACTCCTGACTCCGGTGTGACAGCTACTCCTGACTCCTGACTCCTGTGTGACAGCTACTCCTGACTCCTGTGTGACAGCTACTCCTGACTCCTGTGTGACAGCTTCTCCTGACTCCTGACTCCCGTATGACAGCTACTCCAGACTCCTGTGTGACAGCTACTCCTGACTCCTGTGTGACAGCTTCTCCTGACTCCTGACTCCTGTGTGACAGCTACTCCTGACTCCTGTGTGACAGCTACTCCTGACTCCTGAGTGACATCTACTCCTGACTCCTGTATGACAGCGACTCCTGACTCCTGAGTGACAGCTACTCCTGACTCCTGAGTGACATCTACTCCTGACTCCTGTATGACAGCGACTCCTGACTCCTGAGTGACATCTACTCCTGACTCCTGTATGACAGCGACTCCAGACTCCTGTGTGACAGCTACTCCTGACTCCGGTGTGACAGCTACTCCTGACTCCTGACTCCTGTGTGACAGCGACTCCTGACTCCTGTGTGACAGCTTCTCCTGACTCCTGACTCCTGTATGACAGCTACTCCAGACTCCTGTGTGACAGCTACTCCTGACTCCTGTGTGACAGCTACTCCTGACTCCTGTGTGACATCTACTCCTGACTCCTGATTCCGGTGTGACGGCTACTCCTGACTCCGGTGTGACAGCTACTCCTGACTCCTGTGTGACAGCTACTCCTGACTCCTGACTCCGGTGTGACGGCTACTCCTGACTCCTGTGTGACAGCTACTCCTGACTCCTGTATGACAGCGACTCCTGACTCCTGTATGACAGCTACTCCTGACTCCTGACTCCTGAGTGACAGCTACTCCTGACTCCTGAGTGACAGCTACTCCTGACTCCTGTATGACAGCTACTCCTGACTCCTGACTCCTGTGTGACAGCGACTCCTGACTCCTGTGTGACAGCTACTCCTGACTCCTGTGTGACAGCGACTCCTGACTCCTGTATGACAGCTACTCCTGACTCCTGTGTGACAGCTACTCCTGACTCCTGTGTGACAGCTTCTCCTGACTCCTGACTCCTGTATGACAGCGACTCCTGACTCCTGAGTGACAGCTACTCCTGACTCCTGAGTGACAGCTACTCCTGACTCTTGTATGCCAGCTACTCCTGACTCCTGACTCCTGAGTGACAGATACTCCTGACTCCTGAGTGACAGCTACTCCTGACTCCTGTATGACAGCTACTCCTGACTCCTGACTCCTGTGTGACAGCGACTCCTGACTCCTGTGTGACAGCTACTCCTGACTCCTGTGTGACAGCGACTCCTGACTCCTGTGTGACAGCTTCTCCTGACTCCTGACTCCTGTATGACAGCGACTCCTGACTCCTGAGTGACAGCTACTCCTGACTCCTGTGTGACAGCGACTCCTGACTCCTGTGTGACAGCTTCTCCTGACTCCTGACTCCTGAGTGACAGCTACTCCTGACTCCTGAGTGACAGCTACTCCTGACTCCTGTGTGACAGCTACTCCTGACTCCTGTGTGACAGCTGGGACATTGTGGACGTGACCGCTGCACACAGGCGCCGTGCGCGTAGGCGTGGCCGTAGCCTTCGTGGTGGAACGGCCAACCGCCAGCAGCCCTGTCTGCCCGCCGTCAGCAGCCCTGTCTGCCCGCCGTCAGCAGCCCTGTCTGCCCGCTGTCAGCAGCCCTGTCTGCCCGCCGTCAGCAGCCCTGTCTGCCCGCTGTCAGAAGCTCTGTCTGCCCGCCGTCAGCAGCCCTGTCTGCCCGCCGTCAGCAGCCCTGTCTGCCCGCCGTCAGCAGCCCTGTCTGCCAACCGTCAGCAGACCTGTCTGCCCGCCGTCAGCAGCCCTGTCTGCCCGCCGTCAGCAGCCCTGTCTGCCCGCCGTCAGCAGCCCTGACTGCCCGGCCGTCAGCCAGGGTTCTTAACCCAGGACTGCTCGGCCCGGCGGTCTCATGTCGAATGTGTGTCGGATAGGGAACATGTGCCGCCTGCTGGCCCTGGCCTGTCAGAGCTGTCAGACGCTTCCGTCCTTATTTGGTGCCCCCCTATGTAGGGCGATGCTGGCGCCGGGCGTAGGCACACCGAGGAGACTGGAATCGTTGATCCAGCTATTTCCGATTCGGAAATGGACCAATCTTGCCGATCTATTAATTCGGCTTATGAGTAGCAGCGCCATTCTTATTCAGAGATGAAGAACTAGGAAACTGGAGACACAATTGTGTAACTTTTATTTTCACTAAACAAACACACGATGGTTTCCGAGGATGAGAGGCATGGGTGGGTGATAATCCATTTTTTTCTCTCAACTTTTCCACAAATTGAGCCACATAATCTTTGCATAAAAACTGATTCTGAAAGTTTGAGCTCTCTAGCTCGATTTGAAAACCCCTGCACCTTGGATCAAAGTTGTATAGGAAACCGAGCTTAGTCTGCAGCTGGCCACCATGAAGAGAGAGGAGCCAGCTAGCCAACAAACACTGCAGTAAATGTTTATATTTTCACATGTATTGCATTTATATAAATGTACAACAGGCATACATCACTCCCCTTAGATGGCCAGGTTCTCCAGCGACTCCTGGAACCTTCCGTAGTCTAGCATCTGCCTGTCCTCCTCCGCTTTCCCAGCAGCACCATCAGGCATTCCCCGAACTCTGTGGCGGTCTTGTCTCGCTGCTTTCCAGAGGGCAGGGTCTTCCTTATCCGGAACAGAAGGTCGGCCTTGCGGAGGAGGGTGGTGGTGTCCCGCGCGTATTGAATCTCCATTTTGAGCATCTTCTTCTCATCTATGGAGGTGGCCAGGAAGCTCTCGACCTGCTCCGCAGAGGTGAACGTGCCGCCCAGCTCCTTCAGGTCCTCCAGCAGGCCGAGTTTCTTCCGCTTCTGCATCAGCGCCATCTCCCTATTGCCATCGGAGCCCTTCCTCATCTTGTCCTCCATCTGCTTGGACCAGAGCAGCTCAAGCTCCCTCTTCTCCTTCGCCGCCTGCCTGTAGGACCTGAAGTTGCTGGTGGCGCCCTCCCTGAAGTCCTTGCGCCGCTGGAGGATGCCCTGCCGTGACACCGCGCTCGGCTTGACAGACTTGTCATGTCATAATCACTCTTCCCACTCTCGCTGGACTTCAGATCTCCCTCTTCATCCTAGAGTTCTTCTATCTCAGAGAGCGGCTTGAACTGGAACTGCCTGGCCATCTCCTTGTTTCTCTCTTCTTTCTCCTTCTGCTGCCTCTTCTTCATGACCGCCTGGTACCAGACTGGATCCACTGAGATCCACTGTATTCCATCTTCCTGTCACTCCTCATGTCGGCCAGGTAGATTTGCTCCAGCTTGCCCATGCTCACCCTCCCCCATTCCTGCTCCTTCTCATTCCTCTTAGTCTCGTTCTCGAAGATGTCGTAGAGCTTGTCCTCAGCGACTGGCTCCTTGTATCTCTCCACGCTCTTCCTCTTCTTCCCGTCCGTCCTTCTCATGTCCTGACTCCCGGTGAGGACCTCCTGGTACAGCTTCACCAGCCGGCGCACCAGGGTCTCGGAAGTCGATGCAGGGGAGCGTGTCATGGTACCACTTGGCCATGAGGATCTTGGCCACCTCCCTAGAGGCCTGGTCTGACCCGACTCCTTTACTGGTCTGCCTCTGGCTGCTGTAGTGCCTGAGCATCCCCATCGTGCTGGCCAGGGTGGGGAGCTTGTTGGAGGGACGGAACATGCTGATCATGGGGAAGGCGACATCCAGGCTGTACTCCAGAGCCTTGTTCACGACCTCCTGCTGACGGGCTTCCCACGGCTGCTCAAAACGGCAGCACACACCAACCTACGTCATCACCGGCGATTACTACTTGCACACAAATGCTGTCGATTCACGATACATTCTGGCGTACTTGCTACGATACATTTTTTTTAATGAAAGCCTGGCTTATGGTACCTAATACCAACATAAACAGTGAACTCAAATTATCGCAGACTTACTCCATATCCATCTTCGCTTCTTCAAGCCTTTCGCTTGGAGATCGTTGGTTGTTTATCGACGCTTCACGTTTGGAAATTGCCGCGTGCGCCAATTTGTGTTATCTGCTGCCCGGCTGACGCGATTTTCCGGCAGCAGCGACAGCAGGATGCAGCAGAGGTATGACGTCATACACCGTTCCACTCCCCACATCCTATTCCCCCCACTGGTCCACGCTGATTGGTCGATACGTTTTGACAGCAGTAGGCAGCAGCAGTCAGCCCGTCAGCCCGTCAGCAGGCGTCGTGAACAAGGCTCAGGTTAGCCACGAGGACAGCCGCCCTCGTAGCGGGCTGGCTGGACTCTGGAGGCTTCCGGCTCGGGGGCAGGGGCGGCGAATAAGGGGGGGGGGGCAGCTGCCCCCACAAGCATACACAAAGTGTGGGGGGGGGGGGTAAGCATATGATTTTGCCCCCATAAATTTGTAAGAGGGGACCTCCCAAGAAATTGACCGAGTGCCCCGAGGTGCCCCCAGCCAACCTGAGGGGCCCTCTAAGGCGGCCGACGGAAGGCCCTGAGTCGGCCTGAGGGGCCCTCAGTAGGACTGAGGGGACCCTCGGAAGGCCTGAGACTTCAAACATGGGCCTGTCCGATGTTTTCTTTGCGACCATTTAGGGGCCCTGCAAAATATAGTGGTCTAAATCCGAGGAGATACCATTTTACGCCATTTTTTTGCGGGGGAGGGAGGGAGGGAGGGAGGGAGGGAGGGAGGGAGGGAGGGAGGGAGGGAGGGAGGGAGGGAGGGAGGGAGGGAGGGAGGGAGGGAGGGAGGGAGGGAGGGAGGGAGGGAGGGAGGGAGGGAGGGAGGGAGGGAGGGAGGGAGGGAGGGAGGGAGGGAGGGAGGGAGGGAGGGAGGGAGGGAGGGAGGGCAGGGCAGGGTTTTGGCCGTGGGAGGGGCCCCTGGGTTTCTTTGCCCCCCCCCCCCCATCTGAAAATCACATCGGCCGCCACTGTTCGGTGGCGCCCTGCTGGACGGTGACTGCTCGACCTTCCTCCCACTCCTGGGGTCTCTATCTGAGAATCAGGGGCAATCAGGGTTATCTGGAGTCATTACTTTCATTACCTTCAGACAAGGATTCATATTTCAAATGACCTCATAATAACTTAAACTTAAATGCCATTGGTTTAAAACATGCAGGAAAGCAAAGCTGCTGTAGATACGGTTAGTTTGTCCCTATAGGCCACTATACTGCAGTCTGCACTGGAGGACACCAAAGACAAAAACTTCAGGCCAAGGTGCTGGGGTTTTAAATTAACATTAGACCCGAGGTTATTTATAGTTTTTCCTCCCAAATATGCCAAAGAATCAGCACCCCGATTTGTGAAAAGTTAGCCCGACTTCTGCCATTTGGCCATCATTATCACCCCACCCTAAACAGGTCGTCGGAGGGCATTTCGATCGATAAATATACACCATTAGTTTTTTATAGCTTGAATTCAAATGTGTCCGTTTTTTTGTGAGTGCTTTTTTGTTGTTGTTTTGCTAAGTGTCGACCGTCCCACGCCATCCACGCTGACTGACGTTCAGGACTGCTGACTGGTCCTGACTGACGTTCAGGACTGCTGACTTACTGACTGACGTTCAGGACTGCTGACTGGTCCTGACTGACGTTCAGGACTGCTGACTGGTCCTGACTGACGTTCAGGACTGCTGACTTACTGACTAACGTTCAGGACTGCTGACTGGTCCTGACTGACGTTCAGGACTGCTGACTGGTCCTGACTGACGTTCAGGACTGCTGACTGGTCCTGCCTGACGTTCAGGACTGCTGACTTACTGCCTGACGTTCAGGACTGCTGACTTACTGACTGACGTTCAGGACTGCTGACTGGTACTGACTGACGTTCAGGACTGCTGACTGGTACTGAATGACGTTTCGGACTGCTGACTTACTGACTGACGTTCAGGACTGCTGACTGGCCCTGACTGACGTTCAGGACTGCTGACTTACTGACTGACGTTCAGGACTGCTGACTGGCCCTGACTGACGTTCAGGACTGCTGACTTACAGACTGACGTTCAGGACTGCTGACTGGTCCTGACTGACGTTCAGGACTGCTGACTGACCCTGACTGACGTCCAGGACTGCTGACTTACTGACTGACGTTCAGGACTGCTGACCGGTCCTGACTGACATTCAAGACTGCTGACTGGCCCTGACTGACGTTCAGGACTGCTGACTGGTACTGAATGACGTTTCGGACTGCTGACTTACTGACTGACGTTCAGGACTGCTGACTGGCCCTGACTGACGTTCAGGACTGCTGACTTACTGACTGACGTTCAGGACTGCTGACTGGCCCTGACTGACGTTCAGGACTGCTGACTTACAGACTGACGTTCAGGACTGCTGACTGGTCCTGACTGACGTTCAGGACTGCTGACTGACCCTGACTGACGTCCAGGACTGCTGACTTACTGACTGACGTTCAGGACTGCTGACCGGTCCTGACTGACATTCAGGACTGCTGACTGGCCCTGACTGACGTTCAGGACTGCTGACTGGTCCTGACTGACGTGCAGGACTGCTGACTGGTCCGAGTTGGGTGTGACTGGCTGAAGTGGGCTTATCAGTGGGTGTGACGCCACTGGTGTAGCCGTTTGAAGTTACAGACGGCGGAAAGCTGGCGTATTAGGCGCACTCGGCACCTTTTATTGAGACGGGGAGATTCGTTACTACGAGACAGGCCAGCTTGATGGCTTCTGAGGCTGGCTGCAGTTGAGAAGCTCCCTGACGAGTTATACCGCTCAACTGTGTAATGAAGAAATGTGGAGCTTTTGCAGTTTAGGGTGGATGCAAACACAGCCTCCCTGCTAAGCCCAATTATTTGACAAATGCATATGATTCTATATCACTAATTTTCTAGCCGTACGTCTGTCTGTCTATCTGTCTGTCTGTCTGTCTGTCTGTCTGTCTGTGTCTGTGTCTGTGTCTGTGTCTGTGTCTGTGTCTGTGTCTGTGTCTGTGTCTGTGTCTGTGTCTGTGTCTGTGTCTGTGTCTGTGTCTGTGTCTGTGTCTGTGTCTGTGTCTGTGTCTGTGTCTGTGTCTGTGTCTGTGTCTGTGTCTGTGTCTGTGTCTGTGTCTGTGTCTGTGTCTGTGTCTGTGTCTGTGTCTGTGTCTGTGTCTGTGTCTGTGTCTGTGTCTGTGTCTGTGTCTGTGTCTGTGTCTGTGTCTGTGTCTGTGTCTGTGTCTGTGTCTGTGTCTGTGTCTGTGTCTGGGTCTGGGTCTGTGTCTGTGTCTGTGTCTGTGTCTGTGTCTGTGTCTGTGTCTGTGTCTGTGTCTGTGTCTGTGTCTGTGTCTGTGTCTGTGTCTGTGTCTGTGTCTGTCTCTGTCTCTGTCTCTGTGTCTGTGTCTGTGTCTGTGTCTGTGTCTGTGTCTGTGTCTGTGTCTGTGTCTGTGTCTGTGTCTGTGTCTGTGTCTGTGTCTGTGTCTGTGTCTGTGTCTGTGTCTGTGTCTGTGTCTGTGTCTGTGTCTGTGTCTGTGTCTGTGTCTGTGTCTGTGTCTGTGTCTGTGTCTGTGTCTGTGTCTGTGTCTGTGTCTGTGTCTGTGTCTGTGTCTGTGTCTGTGTCTGTGTCTGTGTCTGTGTCTGTGTCTGTGTCTGTGTCTGTGTCTGTGTCTGTGTCTGTGTCTGTGTCTGTGTCTGTGTCTGTGTCTGTGTCTGTGTCTGTGTCTGTGTCTGTGTCTGTGTCTGTGTCTGTGTCTGTGTCTGTGTCTGTGTCTGTGTCTGTGTCTGTGTCTGTGTCTGTGTCTGTGTCTGTGTCTGTGTCTGTGTCTGTGTCTGTGTCTGTGTCTGTGTCTGTGTCTGTGTCTGTGTCTGTGTCTGTGTCTGTGTCTGTGTCTGTGTCTGTGTCTATGTCTGTCTGTCTGTCTGTCTGTCTGTCTGTCTGTCTGTCTGTCTGTCTGTCTGTCTGTCTGTCTGTCTGTCTGTCTGTCTGTCTGTCTGTCTGTCTGTCTGTCTGTCTGTCTGTCTGTCTGTCTGTCTGTCTGTCTGTCTGTCTGTCTGTCTGTCTGTCTGTCTGTCTGTCTGTCTGTCTGTCTGTCTGTCTGTCTGTCTGTCTGTCTGTCTGTCTGTCTGTCTGTCTGTCTGTCTGTCTGTCTGTCTGTCTGTCTGTCTGTCTGTCTGTCTGTCTGTCTGTCTGTCTGTCTGTCTGTCTGTCTGTCTGTCTGTCTGTCTGTCTGTCTGTCTGTCTGTCTGTCTGTCTGTCTGTCTGTCTGTGTCTGTCTGTCTGTCTGTCTGTCTGTCTGTCTGTCTGTCTGTCTGTCTGTCTGTCTGTCTGTCTGTCTGTCTGTCTGTCTGTCTGTCTGTCTGTCTGTCTGTCTGTCTGTCTGTCTGTCTGTCTGTCTGTCTGTCTGTCTGTCTGTCTGTCTGTCTGTGTCCTCATTTCTTTAGCCACACGCACAGAACAGACGGCAGCACCGATGACGGTGAAATTTGCACACACGACAGCTTCAAGCTTTGTGACGATCCACGGCAAAACATCAAGTCGCTCCGATGTCTGTCGGTCGCAGCACGCGCCAGAAGGGGCATGTTTTCCTTCTCTCGCAATGGTAAATCCAATCCAAATAGCCGGCGCTTGAAAAAGCTTTTAGTATTAGCTCGAACTACGATGGTTCAACCTCAGCTGATGGGGCCCGCTAAATGACTCAAATATCTCAGGGTCGCCTCTTCGGCGTCGCCTCTTCGCGCAGCGAAGCAAGCGGGAACCGCTTGGCGCTTGTTTAACCTAAGGTTCAGTTTGGGCTGCTACTGCACTTTTTACGGGACATGTGTCTGAACCCAGTGACTGTATATCGCCGAAGATTTTCTTGTCAGATATGGCACAGAGCAGTCAGGTTTACAACCAACCTCTACCCTGCCCAGCTGGATCCTGGTATGCCAGGTCATCTTGAAATATCCATATGTCCGCCAAGTTATCGCAATGCTCCGCTGATCAGTATGATTACCGCCATTGCTTCAGGCCGCGAAGGTGTGTCGGTCAGGAGCGGGCTGGGTCACGTGACGAAACGCATTGCATGCCACGCAGTCTTGTTCTCCGTAGGGGTCGGCACACGGGGGTCACAGGTCGTGACCTGGTGACCTCCGCTGGTTCGGGGCGGGTGCCGGCCGGCGGTACTGTCCACTGTCGCTCCGTCATGGAGCGAGTCGCACCCTGGCCCGGGAAGGGGGGGGGGGGGGCGACGACGACGACTGGTGCCCCTCCCTTCGGTCAGTCAACGAATTCCTCGGCGGCGTGCCACTCCGGGTGATGTCACGGGGTGGGGTTGCTGTCAAGTTTGGTCGGCGCTGATCAGAACGAGTGTTCTCCGAAGTGGCGGATCCTGTGTGTTTCCCTTATCGGTCTGTCTAGTGGACCGGAAGAGCTATCAGACACCTTTATCAGTGCCACTGTTTTTTTTTGTGACAGGACGTGCAGGCCGTGTGATTGCACGGTGTTTTAGGCTGCCAACACGTCACATATGCGGATGTATTTCTGTATTTAACTGTATTTCTGTACGGATGGCGGTATTTTACGACTGCGGCTGGACACTGGCGAGCCGTATCGTCTCCGCCGCCCACGGCCGTGGTGCGCAAAAGTCGCCATATTTGGCGCGTGCCGCGGCTGCAGCGGTCTCGTAAACAGAGTCCCGGTGTCGGACCCAGCTGCTGGAGATCACGGCCGTTCGCCGAATGCCGCCGCTGGCCATGCATGGCGAGTTTTTCCTTCCGAGAACCGCGCGGCCAGTCTGAGCCGACCGCGGCCGCCAGCGCGGCGGCGTGCCGAGAACAATACTCCCGCTCCGACCTGGCGGCAATCTGGCCCGTCAGGTACACGTTAGGAAGCACGCGCATATGACATGTATACAAAGTCGCTTCTTAGCACCTTTGAGAATTATATATTGTGTGAACCATATATATTTTCGAATAACAACATGGCTAGGTATCCTTGATTTGTTACAAATCGAAGTGATGCCACTTTGGAAATATTTACATTTTATTTTGATAATATTTTCGATCCATGTTTATTTTCCCATTTTAAAATAACAGGCTGTACAGAACAGGCTGATCTGATCCTGATCCTGATCCTGATCCTGATCTGATATGACAGGCTGATCCTGCACACTAGCTTACTGCTCTTAACGAGCGGAGAGGCAGGGAGGGGTGAGGTGGGACAGGCGGTCTTGGTTGCTGATCGGTCTCCCTGCCGCGCCCTCAGCTTGTGTTTGTCTTAACCCTCGCCAGTGCAGGATCCGATACCTACGTGACAGGTCAGGTGGGGGGGGGGGGGGGGGGGCGGGTACGGGGGTACGACCCCCCCTGGGCGTTTTGCCCCTAATTGAGCTAAAGCTTCGATTACAAAACGAGAGTATGGGCGCCATATAACTATATTGTTGCGGCGCCCTTAAGCCCCAATCATCATCATCATCAACACAACGAGAGTGTTGCTTGTGATGAGAGGAAGCCGTTGATACCCGATTTTAAGGTCCTGGGTCATTTGGTGACCTCTGTGGTCATGTCAATGACCCGGATGTCATCCAAATCGTGATGTGTCGACATATTTAATTATAAAGAAGATAAAGTCGTGATGAAAAATCCAGCACATTTCTTGTCGTTAGTGGAATGCGTTTCTATTTACTCTAGGTCCCTGACCCTGTTGACCTTTGATCTCTGTCAAAGGTCAAAAGGTCATCTCAGGTCACCGGAAGACAGTGACCTTGGTTGACCTGTAAAATATCATAACCTCAGTGGAACCCATACTTATGTAAAATCAGTGTCAAATTTGAGATACGCGTCACGAAATGTTATAAAAGTCACAGGAGGCCAAAAGGGTCATCTTAGGTCATCAGAGGTCAGTGACCTCGGTTGACCTATGAAAGGTCATGATCTCAGTGGAAACCATACATGTCACCTGTTAACACCCGGGTCATACGCTCCTGAACAACAAACACTCGGAAAGTGCAGAAGTTACAACTTACAAGCATCGATGCTACGGGACGCCAGTTGCGCTTGACATGGCCTTGTGCAACAGCCACAGGTCATAGGTCACGGGTCATGTGGGTTTCAGTTTCGTTTTTTCCAGGGTATGTGTCAAATTGTTCAAAAGTAGGGCACTGAAAGTTGTGTCGCAATCGGATGATAAATACTCGAGTTATTCACGAAAAACCGAGGGGTGGCATCCGCCCCCCCCCCTGCACTGGCGAGGGAAACCGGGACTCCCTGCTGTGGACAGTGACAGCGACCGGGACTCCCTGCTGTGGACACTGGACAGTGGCAGGGACCGGGACTCCCTGCTGTGGACAGTGGCAGCGACCGGGACTCCCTGCTGTGGACAGTGGCAGGGACCGGGACTCCCTTCTGTGGACAGTGGCAGGGACCGGGACTCCCTGCTGTGGACAGTGGCAGAGACCGGGACTCCCTGCTGTGGACAGTGGCAGCGACCGGGTCTCCCTGCTGTGAACAGTGGCAGCGACCGGGACTCCCTGCTGTGGACAGTGGACAGTGGCAGCGACCGGGACTCCCTGCTGTGGACAGTGGCAGCGACCGGGACTCCCTGCTGTGGACAGTGGCAGCGACCGGGACTCCCTGCTGTGGACAGTGGACAGTGGCAGCGACCGGGACTCCCTGCTGTGGACAGTGGCAGCGACCGGGACTCCCTGCTGTGGACAGTGGCAGCGACCGGGACTCCCTGCTGTGGACAGTGGACAGTAACAGCGACCGGGACTCCCTGCTGTGGACAGTGGCAGCGACCGGGACTCCCTGATGTGGGCAGTGGCAGCGACCGGGACTCCCTGCTGTGGACAGTGGACAGTGGCAGCGACCGGGACTCCCTGCTGTAGACAGTGGCAGCGACCGGGACTCCCTGCTGTGGACAGTGGCAGCGACCGGGACTCCCTGCTGTGGACAGTGGACAGTGGCAGCGACCGGGACTCCCTGCTGTGGACAGTGGCAGCGACCGGGACTCCCTGCTGTGGACAGTGGACAGTGGCAGCGACCGGGACTCCCTGCTGTGGACAGTGGCAGCGACCGGGACTCCCTGCTGTGGACAGTGGCAGCGACCGGGACTCCCTGCTGTGGACACTGGACAGTGGCAGCGACCGGGACTCCCTGCTGTGAACAGTGGCAGCGACCGGGACTCCCTGCTGTGGACAGTGGACAGTGGCAGCGACCGGGACTCCCTGCTGTGGACAGTGGCAGCGACCGGGACTCCCTGCTGTGGACAGTGGCAGCGACCGGGACTCCCTGCTGTGGACAGTGGACAGTGGCAGCGACCGGGACTCCCTGCTGTGGACAGTGGCAGCGACCGGGACTCCCTGCTGTGGACAGTGGCAGCGACCGGGACTCCCTGCTGTGGACAGTGGCAGCGACCGGGACTCCCTGCTGTGGACAGTGGCAGCGACCGGGACTCCCTGATGTGGGCAGTGGTAGCGACCGGGACTCCCTGCTGTGGACAGTGGACAGTGACAGCGACCGGGACTCCCTGCTGTGGACAGTGGCAGCGACCGGGACTCCCTTCTGTGGACAGTGGCAGCGACCGGGACTCCCTGCTGTGGACAGTGGACAGTGGCAGCGACCGGGACTCCCTGCTGTGGACACTGGCCAGTGGCAGGGACCGGGACTCCCTGCTGTGGACAGTGGCAGCGACCGGGACTCCCTGCTGTGGACAGTGGCAGCGACCGGGACTCCCTGCTGTGGACAGTGGCAGCGACCGGGACTCCCTGCTGTGGACAGTGGCAGCGACCGGGACTCCCTGCTGTGGACAGTGGCAGCGACCGGGACTCCCTGTTGTGGGCAGTGGCAGCGACCGGGACTCCCTGCTGTGGACAGTGGACAGTGGCAGCGACCGGGACTCCCTGCTGTGGACAGTGGCAGCGACCGGGACTCCCTGCTGTGGACAGTGGCAGCGACCGGGACTCCCTGCTGTGGACAGTGGACAGTGGCAGCGACCGGGACTCCCTGCTGTGGACAGTGGCAGCGACCGGGACTCCCTGCTGTGGACAGTGGACAGTGGCAGCGACCGGGACTCCCTGCTGTGGACAGTGGACAGTGGCAGCGACCGGGACTCCCTGCTGTGGACAGTGGCAGCGACCGGGACTCCCTGCTGTGGACACTGGCCAGTGGCAGCGACCGGGACTCCCTGCTGTGGACAGTGGCAGCGACCGGGACTCCCTGCTGTGGACAGTGGCAGCGACCGGGACTCCCTGCTGTGGACAGTGGCAGCGTCCGGGACTCCCTTCTGTGGACAGTGGCAGCGACCGGGACTCCCTGCTGTGGACAGTGGCAGCGACCGGGACTCCCTGCTGTGGACAGTGGCAGCGACCGGGACTCCCTTCTGTGGACAGTGGCAGCGACCGGGACTCCCTGCTGTGGACAGTGGCAGCGACCGGGACTCCCTGCTGTGGACAGTGGACAGTGGCAGCGACCGGGACTCCCTGCTGTGGACAGTGGCAGCGTCCGGGACTCCCTTCTGTGGACAGTGGCAGCGACCGGGACTCCCTGCTGTGGACAGTGGCAGCGACCGGGACTCCCTGCTGTGGACAGTGGCAGCGACCGGGACTCCCTGCTGTGGACAGTGGACAGTGGCAGCGACCGGGACTCCCTGCTGTGGACAGTGGCAGCGACCGGGACTCCCTTCTGTGGACAGTGGTAGCGACCGGGACTCCCTGCTGTGGACAGTGGCAGCGACCGGGACTCCCTTCTGTGGACAGTGGCAGCGACCGGGACTCCCTGCTGTGGACAGTGACAGCGACCGGGTCTCCCTGCTGTGGACAGTGGCAGCGACCGGGACTCCCTGCTGTGGACAGTGGACAGTGGCAGCGACCGGGACTCCCTGCTGTGGACAGTGGACAGTGGCAGCGACCGGGACTCCCTGCTGTGGACAGTGGACAGTGGCAGCGACCGGGACTCCCTGCTGTGGACAGTGGCAGCGACCGGGACTCCCTGCTGTGGACAGTGGCAGCGACCGGGACTCCCTGATGTGGGCAGTGGCAGCGACCGGGACTCCCTGCTGTGGACAGTGGACAGTGGCAGCGACCGGGACTCCCTGCTGTGGACAGTGGACAGTGGCAGCGACCGGGACTCCCTGCTGTGGACAGTGGCAGCGACCGGGACTCCCTGCTGTGGACAGTGGCAGCGACCGGGACTCCCTGATGTGGGCAGTGGCAGCGACCGGGTCTCCCTGCTGTGGACAGTGGACGGTGGCAGCGACCGGGACTCCCTGCTGTGGACAGTGACAGCGACCGGGACTCCCTGCTGTGGACAGTGGCAGCGTCCGGGACTCCCTGATTTGGACAGTGGACAGTGGCAGCGACAACGGACTGATATCATGGTAACTAACGTACATTCAGTTTCGCAAACAATATAATCAGTAGAACCTCGTGGTGAAAGCGTATGTGTATCATAGGACACCGTTCACTCCGTCATCTATGGCTGGATCTGCCTGCTGCCGCTGCCACCATCTGCACTCCGCTGCGAGTCCCGGTTTAAGACAAACACAAGTGGTGGGCGCGGTAGCCAGACCGGTCCGCCACCATGGCCACTCGCCCCACACCGCTCCTCCCCGCCCCTCCGGTGACCGGCTGGTGTGCAGCTCTCCGACCCGCGTGCCGGCCTGCCGCGTCACGGAGACCATGAGTCATCACTCGCACCGGAGAGCAAAAAACGCCGACCCGACCTCCCGAGCAGTGGCTACTGGCGGAGTTTCTCCGGTGCTGACCGCCGGTACCGCGCCGTAGCGGGCATCGGACGGGGTAGATGGGGTCGGACGGGTCGGGGTCGGGCGGGTCGGGGTCGGGCGGGGCTGGGTCGGGGTCGGGCGGGGCTGGGTCGGGGTCGGGCGGTGTGAAGGGGGTGGGCGAGAGGATGGGGCTCCACCCGTGATATATACCGCATAGTGGGTGGGGTACCGAGCAATGTATGGAGGTGTGGCTTAGCTGGTGCATGGCACCGGGAGGTACTACCTCCGTCGAATGTCTTCTTCCTCTGTCTGTTGGCTTCTGGGGTGAATCGCGAAGCGGAAGCGACCGGCCCAATCTTATCAAAAGCCGTGATCTTGGTTCTGTCGTGGAAATCGCAAGTTCACGGCAACGGAATATACCAGGTACCGTGATCTTGGGAACATGACGTTTTATGAATGACATTCCGTGGTTGCAATACACGGTATTGCGATTGCCGTGCATGCAAGTCACGATTCGCGACATTAAGGAGCACAGCACGTGGCGGCCAGGAGGAGAGGGTTGTCGGCCCGAGTTCTTCCTTTTTGAAGCTCGTCACGGCGTCGGGCAGCGTTGCACCAGAAGGCACCGATTCATCCCATCGCCAAACGTAGGATGCCATCAGCTACTGCGTGTTCAGAGATCGTTGAAGCTGGAGGTTGTCGCATGCCATATTTAAGTCGTTCGTCCGTGACTGGCGCTCGTGGAGCCGGGGGACTTGAGGTTGTCGCGCAGAAAGCCTGGTGTCTCGGCACCTATGTACCCGGTATTCACGGCTCGTGGGTGTTGGGCAATGGGCACAGTGACGAAGGCCCACATCGCGTGGGCTGCCTGCTCTACTCTATACACTTCTCCCAACCCGTGACGTCTTGGTGAGCAGTCACGCAGTCATCGCTCTGTGATCTGTATGCTCTGCAGGACTCTCAGCTGTCTGTACGCTGTCCCCCCCCCCCCCCCCTCCTCCCCGTGGCCGGGGACGTCCCGGGGGTCTGACCGGGCAGTGGCTCGGTCCCCTCCTATCGGTGGAGGTGCACATTGCGCAGTGCACACTGCACAGTGTCCGACTCGAGACTGTTTGGCGTGCACGGAACGGCGACGTGACGTCCCAGGGGAACGGTGTATCTCACTGGCCGCGCCGTGCCGTGCCGTGCCATGCCGTACCGTGCCGTGCCGTGCCGTGCCGTGCCGTACCATGTCGTGTCGTGCCGTGCCGTGTCGTGCCGTGCCGTGCAGTGCCGTGCCGTGCCGTGCCGTGCCGTACCGTGCCGTGTCGCGCCGTACCGTGCCGCGTCGCGTCGTGCCGTGCCGTGCCGTGCCGTGCCGTGCCGTGCCGTGCCGTGCCGTGCTGTGCCGTGCCGTGCCGTGCCGTGCCGTGCCGTGCCGTGCCGTGCCAGGCCAGGCCAGGCCGTGCCGTGCCGTGCCGTGCCGACGCGTAGCGTGCCCTGTCGTGCCGTGTCGCGCCGTGCCGTGCCGTGTCGCGCCGTGCCGTGCCGTGTCGCGCCGTGCCGTGCCGGGCCGTGCCGTGCCGTGCCGCGCCGTGCCGCGCCGTGCCGCGCCGTGCCGCGCCGTGCCGCGCCGTGCTGTGCCGTGCCGCGTCGCCGTCGCCCCCGTCCCCGCCGGCCGGGCCGCATGGGTGGACTGTGAGAGGCGGACCCGGCGCGGCCTATCGACCTGCGACGGCACGGCCTGACCGGCCCGAGCAGGACCGGGTCGGATCGGGTCGGATTGGGTCGGATCGGGCCTGGTCGGGTTGTGCCGGGTCGGACCGGGTCGGATCGGGCCTGGTCGGATCAGGCCGGGCCGGGCCGGGTCGCCGCTGCCGCCGCAGCTGTAGCCGAGGAGACCAGATTCCACCGCAGTACCTGGCACCTACTGAGACGGTGGATCCGCGGCGCGCATATCTGTGTTACATATCTGCGTACAGATCACCGCCTGCGATGGCTAGATGCAAATATTTTCGATACCGACTGAAATCAGCATGTTGTTTTAATTAAGAACTAACTAGTTGATGTCATTTTGCAAACGGCGAACTGGCATTGAAGAGGTGGCTAGGTGGTGATGTAACGTGAACGTGTGACGATACCACGGCGTCTGGTGTGACAAAAGGCGATCTTAGTGTTCTGAGGAGCATATCGCGTGTGAATAGGAGCATCTCGAGTGAGAAGGAGCAGCAGGGTGTTCGCACAGGATCAAACGATCGTACTGCACGCTCAGGCCTTTCTCTCGCTATATTTGGCTGGCACGGTATCAAAGCACATCTCTCGTATACGAGACGAGATAGCTCCGGTGTGCCACGCATGGCTCCAGTGTGCCATGCATGGCTCCAGCGTGCCACGCATGGCTCCAGCGTGCCACGCATGGCTCCAGTGTCCCACGCATGGCTCCGGTGTGCCACGCATGGCTCCAGTGTGCCACGCATGGCTCCAGTGTGCCATGCATGGCTCCGGTGTGCCACGCATAGCTCCAGTGTGCCACGCATGGCTCCGGTGTGCCACGCATGGCTCCAGTGTGCCACGCATGGCTCCGGTGTGCCACGCATGGCTCCGGTGTGCCACGCATGGCTCCGGTGTGCCACGCATGGCTCCAGTGTGCCACGCATGGCTCCAGTGTTCCACGCATGGCTCCAGTGTGCCACGCGTGGCTCCAGTGTGCCACGCATGGCTCCGGTGTGCCACGCATGGCTCCGGTGTGCCACGCGGCGATGGATCAAACGCCCACTACGTCCCCACTGGTTCGATTGTATCTACTTGTCTACTAATCTTCGCCGCTTTTGCCAAGGCGTCTTCGCTCAATTAGATATACCAGCAGAGACGATTGCATGCCATTTACTGTCGCCGTAGGACGACACAGTGTTACAGCTCTATGAATGGGCTCGCGGTAAGATTCGGCCTCCATTGGTGTCGCTCTGTAGCGCCCCTGTAGTCTCCGTGGGCTCTAGAGCCACTGTAGTCTGCGTGGTCTCTGTAGAGCCCCTGTAGTCTCCGTGGGCTCTATGGAGTCCCTGTAGTCTCCGTGGGCTCTGTAGAGCCCCTGTAGTCTCCGTGGGCTCTATGGAGTCCCTGTAGTCTCCGTGGGCTCTGTAGAGCCCCTGTAGTCTGCGTAGTCTCTGTAGATCCCCTGTGGTCTGCGTAGTCTCTGTAGGTCCCCTGTGGTCTGCGTAGTCTCTGTAGAGCCCCTGTAGTCTCCGTGGTATCTGTAGAGCCCATGTAGTCTGCGTGGTCTCTAGATAGCCACTGTAGTCTCCGTGGTCTGTAGCGCCCCTGTAGTCTCCGTGGTCTCTAGAGCCACTGTAGTCTCCGTGGTCTCTGTAGAGCCCCTGTAGTCTGTGTGGTCTCTAGATAGCCACTGTAGTCTCCGTGGTCTGTAGCGCCCCTGTAGTCTCCGTGGTCTCTAGAGCCACTGTAGTCTCCGTGGTCTCTGTAGAGCCCCTGTAGTCTGCGTGGTCTCTAGATAGCCACTGTAGTCTCCGTGGTCTGTAGCGTCCCTGTAGTCTCCGTGGTCTCTAGATCCACTGTAGTCTCCGTAGTCTCTGTAGCGCCCCTGTAGTCACCGTGGTCTCTGCAGAGCCCCTGTAGTCTGCGTGGTATCTGTAGAACCCCACTGATCAGTCGCCGTAGGAGAGAATAGGCGTCTGCGAAGGCGGCATGCAGTGTAGCTTGGATAGAGATTGGTCTAGTTATATCGGCAACACCCTCTTACTCTTACAGTGCGTACACGCTGGTCTAGTTATATCGGCATCACCCTCGTACAGTGCGTACACGCGTGGTCGTTTCTGCGTATACTGGGTGACTCCGGAGGCTGGGAGCTTTTAGTGCTTCCAGGAGATCGCCAATTCCTTCATCTCAGATGGACTTGCTCGGTTCGTTGGAAGTATCGTCATCATTCGCCTCGAGATAGGCTGCGTTTACGTTTCTTTTCATTGCCGCGCCTATATTGATTATTTGGGTTTATGAGTCGTAAAATGAAGACGGGCAAAGGAACTCGTGGTGGCCAAAACACACACGGTGCCTCATTTGAGAGTTTATCGCGTCTTTCGTTTGTAAGTACGGGTACATTTGGCACAAGGCAGATTACGAGGATCCTTGAGCATCGCCTACGAGTCTTGTTCGTGTGGGTTCGACTCAGATGACGAAATGGTGCTGCGTGCTCCGAAATATAGGTATTTTGGCAAGAACTGGATCTCAATAGTTTCCACGCTTGTCCATATTCCTATCAGCAGTGTCGATACATGGAAACGATTTGGAGGGGGGGGGGGGGGGGGGTCGAACGGGGACGGATCCAAGAGGAGCCTATCAGCTTTACACATTTTAAAGAAATTGTTGGCAACTTGTACAAAGTAGAGGATTTTTTAATCAATTCATAATGCAAACAGACGAAATCTCATGAGCTTTGGACTTCTGTCGGACGGCCCCTCAAACCAACGTTTTTGGCCGGTCTGCATCCTCCAGAAGACCCGAGGCCTTTTGGAACCCTTACTGAGTGGTTGACATTGCCGGGGGGGGGGGGATTTCTCCCCTGACGGCTGACGTATTTTCGCAATAACTCAAAAACCAATAGCGACATCAACGTGACACTTCGGGTACATTCTCCTACATCGACGCTACATCTTCTGTGCACAAATGAAGCAATTTTGCCGAAAAATTGAGATATAGTGAATTTAGTGACGTCACTACACACGAGTTTGAACTTAACTGAAATGAGGCCAGGCCGTAAAATGACTATCACGATCGAATTATACGTGTAAAATAATCCATTGAACATGTGCCGCATGGCCTTCGTATATTTGTTTTGCGCATAGTTACCTTTTGTGACCTGACCTTATCGTGACCTTTGCCAAAATTATCACTTTTGCCCATGCGGGATGTGCATTTTACCTTTAAGAGCACTTTGCGTGATAATGGTCGCAATCGAAGACTGGATGGAAAGTATGGCCCATACACTCAAATACCTCGATTTTGACCTTTGACCTTACCGTGACCTGATATTTGACCTCAATTAAAAACAAATCGAACATGATTTAAATGCGTCTTATTGAGAGCTTATGAATGCCTTCTTGCGCGTCTCGCTGCGCTCATTGGTTCGAAAGATAACCAGGGGCCGATATCCCCCCCCCCCCCAGTCAATGGCGTTCGAAATTTACGCCATACATTGACTGGCAATACCACTGTTGCGGTATTGCCAGCATTTCATGCGGGGACAAGCTTTATCCTCCATATTGCTAGGGTTGTTTGAACACGCTCAAAGATACTTTGGAAATATAAAAACGGCCTCACGGAGCGCCGTGATTTTCATGTCTACCGGGCATCGTATTATTGATTCTTTGCGCACCTTTTCTGATTTTGTTTTACCCAGGAGCATTCTAAGTCACGGTTCTATACATAGCCGTTACCTGAGGTAGAGCTTTATTTATTTATTTATTTATTCGTTCTATCACCAACAGAGAATGCCTCCACTTACAGGTGAAGTCAAATACAATATAAACATAAGTTAGTTGCTTGGTCAGATATACATATAAAAATAAGTTAGTCACTTGGTCACAATATCACAGTTGGCTTACATACTTGATGACGATGCGTTTAAAAGCACAGAACGTGTCATTAAAAACGTCAGCATGGTTTGTGCAATTTAAAAAGGCGTTCGCCACACGCGGCAAACGACAAAACATTCCCGACTGCACAGTGATCACACGCGCGCGAGGTTCACCGAACAGTTTGTTGGCGCGAGTAGACCGAGTAGGGGCGTGTAAAGCAAAACTGGAAAGTAGATCCGCGCAGTCGATTTTTTGCCGGAAAATGTTTCGGATAAAGAGAATGTCGTGCTGCGTTCGACGGGAATTGAGAGAGGGAAGCGTGAAATGATGCAGCAAATTTTCGTACGAGAGGGAGGGTGCGTGTCCGGATGAAGTGTGACTGAGTAGCCACATGAGGAATTTGTGCTGAACTCGGTCTACTCGCACCGTGTGGGTTTTGGCCGCCCCCGTCCAGATCACACTACCGTACTCCAGGATAGACCGTACGTTGGCGAAGTACGCGGTTAACAAAGCTGATCTGCGGAACTTCCCTGGTCTAATACCGGTCTGGAAAGATCGCATGAGAAGACCGAGGGCTCGGTTAGCCCGTTTCACTGCGTGGTCAACATGCCGGGCAAACGTCAGTTTGCTGTCAATAATAATGCCAAGGTCACGGATCCGGTCGACATGCTCTAAAACAGTACCTCCTATGCTATATGCGATCTGGACAGGTGCGCGTCTCAGGGTCACAGTGAACGACTGGCACTTTGACGGGTTAAGCGTGAGACCCCAGCAGGCGGACCAAGCCGTGAGGCGGTCGACGTCGCGCTGCAGCTCCTGACAGTCGGAAGGGGATGTAATCCTACGGAAAATTTTTACGTCGTCAGCGTACATAAGGCAGCTTGAACTGATGGAGGCCGGAAGATCATTAATGAAAAGTGAAAAGAGAAGCGGGGCTAGGAGGGATCCTTCAGGCACCCCAGATACCACCGGTTGCCAGTTCGGCGAGGTTTTGCCGTTCACTATAACTCTTTGGCGTCTATTGGACAGATACGAGACAATCCATTTTAATGCAAAGTCGCGCACGTGAAACGACTGTTTGAGCTTGTGAATGAGTAGCGTATGATTAACCTATATGTCAGGTCAAGCGGACCCATCCCCAATCAAATTTAAGCTAGACGGCAATGGGAGGTAAGACGGCCACCTCTCTATGCACAAAAATATACTATATATAGCTACGACACGAAAAACGGTGTCCTACGATTATATCACCATCTAGGATTTAATGTCCTCAGATGACGAAATGGTGCTACGAAACCGAGCTAACACCGTCACTCTACTGTCGAAAAACTCCAGTGACCAGTCATGACACATGTTCATGGGTACGAGGGGAAATTTCATGCGCATCACGCAGCACTGAGACTATTTACATGTCCAAATTCAAATCGGCGCTTAAATACGTCTTCCAAATAAATGCCTCCAGGTCGCAAGAGAAGGAAACAACTGAAAACTTCACATAGGAGAGAACCATTGCTTCGCCGATATTCTCCCCGGTTTCTTCGTGCGACGTGACGAAGGTGGTATTAGGTAGTCTACGGTTCGTAGAACTAAACAAATTATCAGAAGCTTGGTTTTGCCATGCATCACTGTGAATGAAACCTGTATGTTTCAGGTACCTAATCTGAGGCAAGAGACAAGGGCGGATCCAGAAAGGCAAACAAGTTGGTTTGGGGAGCAAATCCCAAAAAGTCTTACACATGTATATTAAATTCACCGCATTTCGCCTCGCTATACATGAAGAGGTGATTTAAAACAAACGTTTCTTAATAAAAGCTGCTTAGATTTTCTTTTGAAATAGGAAACGTCAATTTGTTTGCCGATTTCAGGCGGTGTGGGAGGCTTGGCCGTTTTGCTCCCTCTTGGATCCGCCAGCGGCCAAAAACATGGGGGGGGGGGGGGGGGCACCTCAAAGGTATATAAATCAACACCTATGATTCCTATTCTTGTTTATTTCACACCAATATAAAAATGTTAAATGGCCTTGTTTAATTCATATTATTTCCTAATCAAAATATAGTCATGAATGCAAAACTGTCGACATTGGTCAATATGTAATAAAACATGTTGTTTATGAACCTGTTTTATTTGGCATAACCGTTCCACTTCTCAGCTTTGACTTTCCTGCTCTTCACTCTGACTTACAGTGCATTAATTGTGTAACATACTCAGGGGCTCCGCCACACGGGGGACGGGAGGACGTGTCTCCCCCCAACATTTTCGGATTTTAACATTACGCCTATGGGCGTTGCATGGAAAGCATCGACTTCAGTATGCCTCCGTCCCCCCCCCCCCCACTTTCGGAAGGTGGCGGCGCCCTTGAACGTACTGAGGGTATTGTCACAACAGCATTCTACTAGTGCCGGATTGTGTTTCTGCAGCCTGGCGCTTTTGCTAGTAGCAGTTTCTGGTCAGATCTATGTCTCGCCTCAGCGGGCGTCCTCTATTTGCATTTGAAATGACTCCCCGTCGGTCTCTGGTGGCAGGATCGCGTTCCGATTGTTTTACATATTGACCCGGTCTCCGAGCTGGCCGTCTGCGGTGTTGTTCGCAGACAGTTTCCGGTGGGATCTGCCTGGCTCATTTGTCTCGTCCGGTGTGTTTTCAATTCACCGGCCACGCCTGGTCTCTGCCCTCGTTTGTTTCCGTTAGTTTCTGTCCGCTTCAATCCTTCCTTTCTTTCGTCCGTCCTTCCGTCCGTCAATCCTTCCGTCCGTCCTTCCACCATCTCGTGTGTGTGCCTTGGCGACACGGCCGCCGTCATCAGTATTCCGCGTCCGCGTCGCTGCCGGCGGCGACACCCCGTACTTCACCTGCCGCACCGACGGACCGCGAGAGCGGAGAGCGGCATCCGTCGCCGCCGACGCGGTTCATCCGTGTTCCGCCGCCATCGCCATCCGGGGCGGGTCGGTGTGAGCAGCGGAGTTGCTGCTGCTGCTGCTGCTGTGACGTTTGCCGTCCTCTCCGATGTGCCGGCGGGTCGACTGACTGGTGACTGGCGCCCGGCAGTAACAGACAGACGGCCCGGAGCTGACCCGCCGTGCTACACAGTACCACACGGGCGCCATCATCACACGAGACCACCATCAGCCAGCTGCCCGGCCACCCGGCGGCAACACACTGACGGCATCGACCCGGCGCTGCCCCCACCCGCGCCGCGCCGCCCCGGCTCATTTCGCATTGACATCGCACTGCTCCGCTGGCTGAGACTGCGGACCGGGCCGGACCGGACCGGGTCGGTCCGGGCGGCCGGACGCCGACCTCTGACACGTCACAGGGCTCTCTAGCTGCTGGGATCTCCTGAGCTGCTCCAGTTCCGGACCGCAGCGGCCGAGCGGGTGGTGTCGCGCCACACTGAGGTCGAATCTGGGCTCCCGGATGTGAGCTGGACCCGATCATTTGTTTCAACACGGGACAGTCTCAAGGAGCAGAATCGACAAATTAACGAACGTTGGGTTTATCCCATACAACTGCTATTTCAAGTCAATCAAGTGATTGATTCAATGAAGTCAATCAGTTATCCGAACACTATATGGTCAGAGGGAATTCGATAAATTGTATTACATTGGCTGATTTTGAAAGAGACGATCATCACTTTCGTAGCTTCCCAGATCCGGCCTTATGGAAGTGGCTCGACAACTCGGCCGCGATCGGGTGGCCTGGGCACGAAGTTAACACATTCACAACGGCTGAGTGGCGGAGGAAATGAGTTAACCTCGGCGCTGACATTTGTACTGGGACCGTTTGGAGGGCGGGTCCGACTTGGACGCTGATGCGACGTCGCCGCCTGCCCTGGAAGAATCAGCGCCTTGGCTGCTGATCGCGGTCTCTGTCGGGCCACAGCTGGTGGTTCCGCGCGGCGTGCTCTGCTGTGTGATGGATGTATTTAGAAAGGGGTTATTTTGTCATGCACAGGTAAACAAGCCATGTATCACACCCAGAAGTACACGCAAGGTTGCGGTCGGAACTGGGAAGTGGGCCGGGGCTGATTGAATTTAATAATTTTCGGCGCAAGAAGTGCAGGTTGCTCGTCTTTGTGAATATTCTTACAGCCAGGAGGCAGGAATAGTTTTGTTTTATTGGTAACCCTTGATAGCGCTACACCTGCCTTGTTGGGCCTCGTGTAGATCAATTATACCATTACAGATCATGTTCAAAACAATTACAGAACATGTCATCGCTGTCCTAGTTGGAGCAGTCCTTGCAAGTCCTAGCAGCCCTGGTCCTAAGCAGCAATGCGAACAACTTAACATGTCATCGTAATTATTAGGTCCGCGGGCCCTAAGTGTACAAAAGCTCGTTTCCGCTCGCGAATTACCACGAATCCGTTTACCTGGCCATGCCATCCAGCCTTTTTAATGCATCTCGTTGTCCCTGTGGACAGCCTTCTTCCCGTCCAAGAGTCGCCGCCGCCCCTCGGGCACGGAAGCGAGCCCGTGGTCTGACTGATGCGTCGTCACCGCCCCCCCCCCCCCCCCCACTGCCGGCGGTCGTGTCTGATGGTGTGCTGGTGAGGCCAGACAAGTGCCGGAGGAAGCCACCAGACAAGGGAGACAAGGGAGAGGAAGCCACAGAGGGAGGGAGCCGCGCGGCGTGCGCTCCTATCCTGGAGAGCGCCCCAGTGTTGTCCGTGTCGGAGACTTCTTTCTACGGGACTTCTTTCAATGATCGATGGCACCGACTCGGCTTACGTTTTGTTTTGTAGTTCATGTTGGTGTCTGTTGTTGTTCTTTGCCCTTTTGTCCTATTGTCTATCGTTAACAATTTTTGTTATGTCGTTGCAATTGTGATCTATAATAATTTATATCTAACATTTGTATAGAACACACCTGACCCTTGGGTGATAGAGACCGCAGTCAGATTGGGATCAGGAAGGATTGGGATTTGTACGATGGTGATAACAATTAAAATACATTTGACAGGCAGTGGGGATGGGTGTGGAACCTCATATTGGCCCCAGTGACTTTATGTTGCGCTTGTGTTTTATTTGTCTTATGCTCAATTGTGTCATTCATGATTTTGTTCATGATTTTGTTCAGTCTGTCGTGACTAGCGGGCGGGTGACAAAATATTCGGGAGCGGACAAAACATGTTTGTAAGCCGGGTGGTTTGAATTCACTTTCTTGTTTGATTGTCGAATTGGAAGAGGAGATATTTCGGCTGCTTTTTGGGATCGGCGGATCATTCACCACGATTCTTTGAATTAGAAAGAAACATTCTCAAGATTGTATCCGTGAATCGAACGGTGATTGAATCATTCAGAATCCAACATGAATCATGATTTAGTCGTTCCAAAAAAAGTTGAATCAATAACCAGTCTGGTCTGCTTGTCGGTTTAACTTCAACAATCAGTTATCAGTACTGCATTTTGCAGCCATTTTTTAGTTAGGTGCTGATAACATGTATCTGGTCCCAGCGGCGGATCCAGAACGGTTGATTGGGGGTGGGATTCCAAAAAGTCTCACACAATTCTGAACAACTCATCGGATTTCGCTTGCTTATGCATTGATAGCTGATTTAAAGCTAACTTTCCTTAGTTAAAGTTGCTTAGCTTGTCTTCTATATCATGAAATGTGTCAATTTTGCGCTGATTTCAGGCGGTTTGGGGGGGGGGGGGGGCAATTGCCCATTTTACCCAACCGTAGATCCGCCACTGTCTGGTCCAAAAGGAAATATGTTAATAATATCCTTTCATATGACCAAGCTTTTAGTGCTGCTAACATATCAGATAAGTTTTATTTGTTCCGAGAATGCCGGCTGAATACTGCAGTGAGACTGGATGGAAAGTCGTCGGCCGGAGTGATATTCGTATTCGATATGCATCCGAGCAGTGACATATATACGGCGCTGGTAAACAATTCCACTTTTCTGAGCAGCACATCCGTTCGGCTCGTCTAATCATCGGCTGGCCTTGTTTTGAACTGTCAGATGGAGATATGTTTCCCATTCCCAGCGGCGAAGGGATGATGGCGTAATCCATTTCCATTGGTGGACCACAATGCTGGCAATGAAGCCGTGGCGTCTGTATATGCGAGAAGCCGCAGAGAGCCTCCATCGCATTGTGTATATACGAATCTTGGCTGAACGCACTCTCGCTGAGCATAACGCACATGATGACGGTCTGAGCGCCGGGGTTTGATGATGTCTTTATCGAAGTGTGTGTCATCGATTCAGATGCTGACCATCTCCCTGCCCCTGCAGGAGCGGCTGCTGCTCTCGGTGCTTCCCGAGCACGTCGCCCTTGAGATGAAGGAGGACATCGTGTCGCCGGTAGAGCGCCAGTTCCACAAGATCTACATCCAGCGGCACGAGAACGTCAGGTGAGCGGTCCACAGGCCGGAGATCTTTGTTATGGCCAACTTATACCTTGTAAAGGACATTTTATTATACAAAGACGACAGCGACATTCGTGGTAAGTCAACAACACGAGTATGCAATTAATGCTGCATTACAATACCAAGTTCAGCACACATTTTTAGATGCGGCGTCATACCTATTTACTATTTAGAGATCGCCTCTGAAAGTCGACTTTGATTATCAGAGGCAATCTCTTCGTGTAAGTGACCGGGCAGATTATTCACGTCCACCTGTGTATGGGCGCTTCTTGGATCGTCTGATCGCTCATTCATCAGCACGTACGCGGTATCCGTTAGGCCCGTCAGGCACATCTCACGGTAACGGTCGTCACCAGGGAGGTCATTAACGATAGCATCGTCAATAGGAAAATCTTTGACGATAACGGTCTCGTTGTAGGGCGTGACTATGCGTCTTCTCTTATCGAATGCGAGCCTGAATTCTGTGCGAGGCAGTAATAGTGGCCAGTGTGCAGACTAGTCCCCCTGTGCACAATCACCGCTTGAAGGCGATATCTCCCGTGGCTCTCCGCGCCGAACACTGGTACGCTGATGTTCTCATTCAGGCGGACCGGGGTCAGGATTTTGTGACTTGTGCTTGATTGCCGATTATAGGTGAATCTGTTTAGGGTGATGTTTGGCTGGTGGGGCAGCTTCAGAAGACGCAGCTGTCTCTTGGCGTCCGCTAATTGGTCACATCCACTGCAGCGGTACTGATTATCGCCATGAAGGCTCTCCGGCGACAAGTCACTTTCGAGCAGGGAGGTCAAGTTCAGCTGCCGGTTAGACTGCCCGTGCTCACTGGAATGTGGGACAGGCATGTGAAGTTCTGTTGGATATTAATTGTATACAGAAATTGCAGTTTAGGAGCAGAAGTCTGCACAGAGACGGAAACATTTTGCGTTGCATGGACTGCCTGATTTTTAACAGATCTCCCATCTGCGTCGCCGTTAACATTCTTTTTGTAGCTCTCGCGTCTACATCGCCAGCCGTCAACATTCCTTTAGTTCTCCCGTCGGCCGTCTCTTAATACTATAATCGACCGTCGTTTGTAACGGGAATGATAAATATAGCCCCCGGGTTACTGACGGCTGTTGTCATTTTCAAATATCAATATGTCGCATGGATATATCACCTCATTTATTTGATTAAAATGTATTATTTCATTGCTTTTCCTAAGCGACTGCAAGCTCTTGATGCGGTTTCAACAGCATACTTTCAGTGCCTATTTGCTGGTGGCATTTGTTTTCATGTGTTTCAATCTTTTGGCTCAGTCGTATGCTTTCCGTGCCCATTTGCCATTGGCATTTATTTCCATTTGGTTCAATCGGTGAAGCTGGTAAATCACTTTATGGTGGGTAAGTTAAGTCCAGCGTGGGCGTGCTACATTGCTGGCATAGCGAGAATCGATAACACGCATGGTGTTCATTTGCACCCCAAAGGAAAGTTGTGCCGTAGTCCATATGCTTTCAACTAGTGCTACGTGGGTTTATTGCTCCATGGCGGTTTCTATTTCGCTCTTGTTTCATGGCGAATCGATGACCGTTTTGGTGGCTTACACAGAAGTGACCCTTACACAGAAGTGACCCCTTAATATCAAGCGCATGGTGAATGGCATTGGTCACGCTGAATTCTCGCCGTTGTCCAGCATAATTTATCATTTCGCCGCCGAATTTTCGTGACGTTCGGCCGTGCTTGGGCGAAATTGACTTGCAATTTTCATGTAACAAAGTGGCGATAAATAGCAGAGGTAAACACTAAACGTCACACGGACTGTGCATGCCTTTAATTACATCTGAACAAAATTACAACAACAACAAATTGCGCAACTCCACGCCAATATTTATCTTCTATTTCTAACTCAAACCTGATGACGTAGCAGGCTGGATGCTAAATACTACCGACTGCTCGTTACCTAGGTTCACCCATCCCATCTCTTTCTGTCGTGAGAGGACATGCAGATGCTGTGACCACGACGTACAAGTGATGTCATTAAAATGACGTCACTTGTATTACACCTTTTCTTAATGCGAATCGGCATCTGTTCAACTGAACGTGGCATAGGGCAAGTCATATTGTCAGGCACATTCGAATTTAGACACCCTTTTAACACTTCGACACATTGCATTAAATAAGAATAGCATCTGTTCATATTCGAACGGCGTTAATGGACATCGGCAGGGGCATTCAATATCGACATGGACATTAAGTTGCGTTACATTGCATTTTGTTTTGCCAATTCTCAATTAATTTAGCCAATGCAAAATGTATTTAGTTGGTGGAAAATAACTCCGAAAGTAAAAATGAATTACTTGTTGCTTTGGATAATTATGTAAATACATTATGTTGATCAGTTGCGTGACCTAGGCAGCAAATTCCTGACTATCATTACCTATTCCCGGCACACAAAATGACCTCAAGTCAGGTCAACATTTCTACGCTATCAAGATGCCAAGACGTCACCGTGTTGTTTGTGCAGAGAACCGCGAGCGGATCATACAGGCCTACCGGGATGGAAGCGACTACGTTGCCGTAGCCCGGCACCTGAGTGTTCGGAGGACGACGGCGTGGTCAGTTGTCGCGAAGTGGCTCCGGACTGGTGAAACTGCTGTCGGACGGAGAGGAGGCAACCGACCAAGAAAGGTGGTCATCTGGGCGGAGTGACCGGGTGATGACCACTGACTCAGTAGCATGATGGCCGGCTCATTTGTATCTGTGACAAATCTGACCTGTCTGAGAGTGTGATCAGATCATGTGATCTGTGATGTGATGTTGAGCTCATGTGACCAGTCTTTAGAGCATGCCGTAACAGTCTATGTCGTGCGCGATTTGTTGTCAATTTGTCATGATTCTCTGACCTGATATTTTTTTTGTTTCCTTTTTGACTTGAAAGAAAATATTATGTTATGCGCATCGGTGTATTTTTCGGGGGTGATTTAAACGCCATTTCAGTGAACGAAGAGACTGCACAACTTTGACCACTTTTTCCGAAATGTAGATCAAATAAGTATCTTGGAAGGTCTGGTACAAAACCGATTAAACTGAACGGTGCCTGTTGCGAACCTACACGGAGTGGACAAAATAGAATTACAACTTTCTAAATTGCAATTTTGCCGTCAACGAAACTGAATGACGCTTGCCTAAGTCGACTAAAACTTGCCTATATCTGATGAACGCTGTCGGCTCCATTGCATTATGTCTGAATCCAGTGACCAGTGTTGACAGGGTGCACTTTGTAGATTTCAAATGCCCTTTGCCGCGGGAGTGTGTTACGCCGATGAGAGATGCACTATGTCAAATAGTATGTTCGTTTGACAGCATAAATTAGATCTGCCTAGTTGAGCTGAACAGACGCCGATTCGCATTAAGAAAAGGTGTATATGACGTCATTCAGGATTAATACGGCGTCGCTGAAGGCGTTCTCGGTTTATCAGCGACCTGGAAGTTGGCGTAAGAAACTGACGGCGGATGAAAGCGGCCGTCCGGACTGTTGACAGCGGAGAGACAATTGTTTGTTGAAACCAAACGCGATGTTTGTTGTATTGGTTCAGTTGTCTGCTCTTTTTAACGAAACGTTTATTTGTGGAAGACAATTTCAGATGGAATAAAGAGATTTACCCGATCAGGGCTCTCGAGCAGTTTGTTGTGTTGTTGATTCTGCGTATCTTAAGATAACCATAATCATCCTTATCAACATATTTATTGTCAACGTCATTAGTTTTATTGGGAAACATCCAACGAAAACGTGATAGCATTGATACATTCTGGTTTCACAACGAGGTCAAAGATTGTTTCCTACGATCCCATCACGTTAAAATGGAGAACAACGGAAGGAACAAGTGGAAACATGTCTCACGATCAGAGCTGTCAGTGTTCAATACTTACCTAATCTTTGTTTTGCATGTCTTCCTTCTGGCAGATGTATTCAAGTCTTGTCCATTTGCATGCCCTTGGTAATCTCGCGTGCCTGCTATTATATAACATATCCATATCCACTTACCACTGCCGTTGACGTTCCCGGCTGTCCGTCACCCGCTGTCGGACGTTACCGGCTGTCCGACGTTACCCGCTGTCCGTCACCCGCTGTCGGACGTTACCGGCTGTCCGTCACCCGCTGTCGGACGTTACCGGCTGTCCGTCACCCGCGGTCCGACGTTACCCGCTGTCCGTCACCCGCTGTCGGACGTTACCGGCTGTCCGTCACCCGCGGTCCGACGTTACCCGCTGTCCGTCACCCGCTGTCGGACGTTACCGGCTGTCCGTCACCCGCGGTCCGACGTTACCCGCTGTCCGTCACCCGCTGTCGGACGTTACCGGCTGTCCGTCACCCGCGGTCCGACGTTACCCGCTGTCCGTCACCCGCTGTCGGACGTTACCGGCTGTCCGTCACCCGCGGTCCGACGTTACCCGCTGTCCGTCACCCGCTGTCGGACGTTACCGGCTGTCCGTCTCCCGCGGTCCGACGTTACCCGCTGTCCGTCACCCGCAGTCCGACGTTACCCGCTGTCCGTCACCCGCGGTCCGACGTTACCCGCTGTCCGTCACCCGCGGTCCGACGTTACCCGCTGTCCGTCACCCGCGGTCCGACGTTACCCGCTGTCCGTCACCCGCAGTCCGACGTTACCCGCTGTCCGTCACCCGCAGTCCGACGTTACCCGCTGTCCGTCACCCGCGGTCCGACGTTACCCGCTGTCCGTCACCCGCGGTCCGACGTTACCCGCTGTCCGTCACCCGCGGTCCGACGTTACCCGCTGTCCGTCACCCGCGGTCCGACGTTACCCGCTGTCCGTCACCCGCGGTCCGCGGTATGCCGCTGACCGCTGAGCCCCTGGCAGTCTGGCAGTTCGCCTGATGTTGTCACGGGACAGAGACGGAACGTTCTGAGAAGGGCATATAAGAGGCAGCGCGGTCTGCCATAGTTTCATCAGTAATGGCACACGGCCCAGGTAGAAAAGCGATATACCAACTCTGCTGGACGGTGGACGAGTCTCGTGATCTCCCACACGGTCTATTTTAGTGCTCATTAGCAACATAATTCGGATTTCAGATTCAGTCTCCGTAGAGTTACTCTTTCTAATATTTTGTTGGTTCCTCAAAGGAAAAATATGTTTTCAACCAGCCGTAGATAATTAGATGGCAAGGCATTTGCTTTTCCAGATAATTTCGTATTTAGAAAGCCATGGGAAATTTAGCAAATTTAATTTTAAGTTGTTCTTTATTATTTGCCGAAAATTAATAATTTATCAACTGTATTATAGTTTGCACTTTCTTTTGTTGCAGTGCATAGAAGCCTTGCAAAGTTTGAAGGAGGGGATCACATAAACAACCATCGCCCGTTATTGGAAATATCTCCTCGGCATACAGCTCAGTTATGCCAATTTTATTTCTCGCCTTTTTGTGTCCACTGGCTTAAAGGGAAGTGTCGACCTTAACGTGGGGGTTTGAACTGAGATAGCAGAATTGTAGCTTGGATATATAAATAATATGATCCAATGTTCGTTTTTCTCAAAACTCTACCTCAACGGCTCTAGAGTAGATTTTCAAACGAACTGCCAAGGTTTATACCAGATGGGAGGTTTATACCAGATTGACTGATGACGCCACATCATTATAGCCAAAAGAACTTGACTCTATTTCGCCAAACTTGGGGGCCTTGTCGACTGCCGTCCGCCCTGCAGTTTTTGCCCCGCATGAGAATAGTGGTGTTCAGGCTAGCATTCGCACGGTGTGCACAGTAAGTTTGACCAATCAGTGATGAGCTGGCTCTAGCGAGCTCAACGGTGATTGGTCAAGCTTATTGTACACATCACACCACGTCTTATTCACAGCTGATGACTAGTATGCTTCAATTTCGTAAAAATTAGGAATGAGCAGGTAGTGAATCTGGAATGTGAAATACACTCACTACCTTTGTATACACTACTCAGCAGGTCACAAATGAAGCTTACATGACGCTTTTCAGTATGCATAACAAATAACGCAACATGCAACACAGATCACTTACTCTGACTCAGCAATGAGATAATCTTGTCGAGAACAAACAAATAAATATTCAGTGCAAATCAACTCACCAAACAAATGCAGCGGAAGACGTCACGGCTGCCCTCCACGGGCAGCCGTGACGTCACGTAGCGTTAGAATTGGCCTCGGGATTGATCTGCTTCCTTCATGTTTAAAACTTCCAAAAAGTGTCTCTGGTTCCTACTTTGAAAGTGAATTTGTTCTTCAGGAAAGACTTTAGGAAAATAACCTTTTTTTCCGTTCGTTGACACAAAAAAATCGAATCCATGTGACGTTACAGAAGAAAGTGCTACCAGATGGCGTACCTGTTGTGTGCATCTTACGGTGTGCATAATGCATTATAAAACCGGCGGGGCACATACAGCGGCACTGTTTACCTAATTCGATTCACCATACAATCGGAAGGTGTGACGCGTTTGTGACGTAAATCTAAAAATGACGTTATGTTGTCTAATATCTTATGTCATGAATATCTCCACAGTTCCCGGGTTTTATGACAAATTAATAGCAGAATAATGATCTGCGTACTCTGTTTAGTCATTTTATAGCATTCGCTCGAATCTACCAAGGTCGACACTTCCCTTTAACAGTAAGTCTCCACTTCTCCTAATCGCTACCGTCGTGACGATCGATAACGCCGTGTCTGATCGGTAATGGCATCGCACCCATATTCATATCCATCTCCTCTACATCCTGTCGTGCACAGGCTGGTAATGACATCTGCGTTGCGTCGGTTGACTGTTCCGGAGTGTTCAGTGTTCAGGTTGACATTCTCGACTGTTACCTTTCAATATATGGGCACAGTACAGAGCACGGCCATGCGCCATGTGTGCGGTACAGAGCACGGCCATCCGCCATGTGTGCGGTACAGAGCACGGCCATCCGCCATGCATGCGGTACAGAGCATGTCCATCCGCCATGTGTGCGGTACAGAGCACGACCATCCGCCATGTGTGCGGTACAGAGCACGACCATCCGCCATGCATGCGGTACAGAGCACGACCATCCGCCATGTGTGCGGTACAGAGCACGACCATCCGCCATGCATGCGGTACAGAGCACGACCATCCGCCATGTGTGCGGTACAGAGCATGACCATCCGCCATGTGTGCGGTACAGAGCACGACCATCCGCCATGTGTGCGGTACAGAGCACGGCCATCCGCCATGCATGCGGTACAGAGCACGACCATCCGCCATGCATGCGGTACAGAGCACGACCATCCGCCATGTGTGCGGTACAGAGCACGGCCATGTGTGCGGTACAGAGCACGGCCATCCACCATGTGTGCGGTACAGAGCATGACCATCCGCCATGCATGCGGTACAGAGCACGACTATCCGCCATGTGTGCGGTACAGAGCACGGCCATGTGTGCGGTACAGAGCACGGCCATCCGCCATGTGTGCGGTACAGAGCACGACCATCCGCCATGCATGCGGTACAGAGCACGACCATCCGCCATGCATGCGGTACAGAGCACGACCATCCGCCATGTGTGCGGTACAGAGCACGACCATCCGCCATGTGGGCGGTACAGAGCACGGCCATCCGCCATGTGTGCGGTACAGAGCACGGCCATCCGCCATGTGTGCGGTACAGAGCACGACCATCCGCCATGCATGCGGTACAGAGCACGGCCATCCGCCATGTGTGCGGTACAGAGCACGGCCATCCGCCATGTGTGGGTACAGAGCACGGCCATCCGCCATGTGTGCGGTACAGAGCACGACCATCCGCCATGCATGCGGTACAGAGCACGGCCATCCGCCATGTGTGCGGTACAGAGCACGGCCATCCGCCATGTGTGCGGTACAGAGCACGACCATCCGCCATGCATGCGGTACAGAGCACGACCATCCGCCATGTGTGCGGTACAGAGCACGGCCATGTGTGCGGTACAGAGCACGGCCATCCGCCATGTGTGCGGTACAGAGCACGGCCATCCGCCATGCATGCGGTACAGAGCACGACCATCCGCCATGTGTGCGGTACAGCGCACGGCCATGTGTGCGGTACAGAGCACGGTCATCCGCCATGTGTGGGGTACAGAGCACGGCCATCCGCCATGTGTGGGGTGCAGATCACGGCCATCCGTCATGTGTGCGGTACAGAGCACGGCCATCCGCCATGCGTGCGGTACAGAGCACGGCCATCCGCCATGTGTGCGGTACAGAGCACGACCATCCGCCATGTGTGCGGTACAGAGCACGGCCTGTTGTATCTCAGGCGCGCACAGTGCGGATTACGGCCGGTCGCCTCTCGTCTCTCCGCGCAGACTGACCGGTCCCAGGCACGTGCCATGGCCTCAGACTGGTCCCAGCTGACCGGTCCCAGGCACGTGCCACGGACTCAGACTGGTCCCAGCTGACCGGTCCCAGGCACGTGCCACGGCCTCAGACTGGTCCCAGCTGACCGGTCCCAGGCACGTGCCACGGCCTCAGACTGGTCCCAACTGACCGGTCCCAGGCACGTGCCTCGTCAGTCAGGGGGAAAATACAGCTTCACTGACCGCATAGACTCTCTCTTCCGGGACAGCGGCCACTCGCGTGATAATAAGCCTCTTGAGTAGAGTTTGGTGTCTCTAACTTAGGAGGTGTCATCTGCACTTTGGCATGTGTATTGTGTAGTGTACTGGAGTCTGGAGTCTGGAGTCTGGAGCTCTGGGGATGTACACCGTTGTTTGCTGGGAGTGTGTTACCCCGGGCACTACACTAGTTTGTCCGGCAGCGTTGTCTGAAGGCAATGGATCTTCAGAGGTCATAATTTTTCAGTTTCAGTTCATTCAAGTATATGAGCAACAGGCAACAGTGACCCAATTACAGCTCAAGTCCAAAGTTAAAACACTTAAAAATTAAACATCAAATCAATAGCATACACATAAAACACAAACCTAAAAAATCACAGAAACACAAACCTAAAAATACACATAGAAACGCAAACCTAAAACACACTTAAAAACACAGCGACTATAAAAGCTATAAACGAGTGTTAAAAAGGGCGTTGTTTAAAATACTTCACTATCCCCGCTCTAAATACATGCTACCATGCCCCGAATGGGTCTGCCAGCGGACATTTTGCCAAATATTCATTATAGGCCTTAACTGCCCCCCCGAACAGCCCACGTTGTATGTCCACTGGCGCTTCACGAGCGGATGGAACATGGCGCAGCTGGGATTGGGCAGCTCTAGTTGGACGCTGGTCACGTTAATGGGGATGCTTCCGAGCAGGAAGGCTGAGTCCGTTCTTCCTTACATGACTTTGAATAAAACATATGTCGTGCTGGAGCCCTCTTTGGGACAGGCTGCTAATTTTGGAAAGCTTCAGCAGATCGTGATATGAGAGTGAGTGGGAAGGCCGATAGGTGTGTGAGTGGGCAGCCATCCACATGATAAATTTGTGCTGGACTCTGTCCAGTCGGTCTAAATGGGGTTTAGCAGCCCCACCACAAATGAAGCAACCGTATTCAAGAATGGACCGAACGTTAGCGAAGTATGCTGCTGCTAAGATGGGGGGGGGGGGGGGGGGGGGCAGGCAGGCAGCGTTCAGTCGTCCCGCCACTCCGTCTAGATCCGTCTAGAGGGATGTGTGTCTAGAGGGGTAGTATTTGCGATGATCGGCTGTTAATTAACATGCGTTATACATGGTCAACTGGGACGCAGTTGGAGCCGCTGATTTTTGGCTGATTTTGTGCAACGGAGTAGAACTAATTCGAGACACGGATAAAGGATATTGACTAGGGATTCCACGTATTACATTTGTTTTGTTGTTTTTACCTCCTGTTTGTTTTCTCTGTATTTGTAAGTGTTGTTTTTGACTTTTCATTTAATACTTATTGCTTACCGATTTTCGGTTTACTGTAGTGATTGTCTACATTTTTTGTACTTAACATTTTGCTTGGGTCCTTTTCACTATCCGACTTTCCGATTTTGTCTTTGAAGCTTTCCTTCATTTCATTTTCGTTCCTGTATATTTCGCTTAGAACCGCTCCACTTTTTACTTCTTGCCGTGACTGGGTCTCGGACTCTCGGGTCGTCATTGGTTCTGTGAATCCTGCGCAGGACTCGTCGGCCGTCAGTTAGCGGTCAGTGGACGCCGGCGGCGGGTGGGGGGTTCCCGAGAGCTACGAGGGGGGGGGGGGGGCAGGGGCAGGGGTGGGGAGGAAGGATAGCTGTCGCCGACACAGTGTGGCATTAGTATGCAGGCCGGCGCGGCTCGGCCAGGGGCGATGATTAGGTGTAATTGCCAGGCGGCCACCGCGGTGGAGGAGGAGGGGAGGGGGGGGGGGGGTCCCTGCTGGTGACCGCCGGCTGTTGGCTGCAGCTCATACAAGGGACCTGTTTACCACGAGCTCAGACACTTCTTATGCAGCCTAGCGCTGATGATACTCGGTGGCGGCCAAAGGAACTGCGTCAGGCTCAACTGATCACAACGAATTTCCACACTATTCTGCGAACCGTATGGTAAATAATAAGTATCGTCTCGTTCTCAGTACTCAGTCCTCGATTATCGGTCCTCATGCTCAGTACTCAGTCCTCGATTATCGGTCCTCATGCTCAGTACTCTGTCCTCGATTATCGGTCCTCATGCTCAGTACTCTGTCCTCGATTATCAGTCCTCATGCTCAGTACTCAGTCCTCGATTATCGATCCTCATCCTCAGTACTCTGTCCTCGATTATCAGTCATCATCCTCAGTACTCTGTCCTCGATTATCGGTCCTCATCCTCAGTACTCAGTCCTCGATTATCGGTCCTCATCCTCAGTACTCAGTCCTCGATTATCGGTCCTCATGCTCAGTACTCAGTCCTCGATTATCGGTCCTCATCCTCAGTACTCAGTCCTCGATTATCGGTCCTCATCCTCAGCACTCAGTCCTCGATTATCGGTCCTCATGCTCAGTACTCAGCAGTGTCAGCAAAGTGGTTCCACGATCTAAGTTCGCGGAACAAATTTTTCGCCAGCGGCGGAACAAATTTGTAATGCGTATACCAGTAATTTTTGCTAAATTTTGATACGCGTTTCTACACAACCTATTTTCATATATGTCAATATGTGCATATATTATTATGTATCGTTAGTCGTATTTCCTGTACAGATATGGTCTTGGCGTCAGTCGGGGACCGAGACTTCCGGGTCGTATGTTAAAAAGGTACCTTGTATCGTTGCGTATGCGTATATGGGAAACTGGGCTAAAGTCTCAGTCTAAAGTACTGCCGTCTTTTGCATAACGTGTTTTTAGTGTCCCAGGGTTATCCCTGTCCCCGAAGACGATGGTATCCGTGGCGGGGTTGTAACCTGGATACGCAACAACTTTTCTTGGGAGGTTTTTACAAAGTTTGGGTTTAATTTTCGGAAAAGTACCAGTTTTCCTTCCCTAAGCCACTGCAGAAATTTAGGATGTTGGGAATTT